>LKTO01000350.1:0-54498 GCA_001399465.1 Hymenoscyphus scutula | reverse complement strand
GCCTCTGTAGTTCAATTCACGAGTATTTGCTACACGCCCTGACATTACGAACAACTCCCATACCTAAGCGAGCGAGTGTACAAGGGGTGCACTTGTGTGGTGCGAAGGATGGCCGAGGACAACGGAGTTTCCGCGAGGGCAATGGGTCTCCTACGTCGAGTGGAGGTGCTAGAGTCGAGGCTAGCATTTACAGAGTCGAGTCGCCGTCGCGATCGTTTACCAGAAGTCCCGATTTTGAAAGGGAAGCGCGGGGAAAACGGGTCGAGAGTCGACAGAGAAGGCGATAGCGTAGGCTATGCCTTGTGTTAAGAGAGAAGAGAAGGTGATGGCGTAGGCCATGCCTTGTGCGAGAGAGTGTCTAGGCCATTTGCTGTCTATTTCCCAGAGTTTGAGCAGAGACTCATAGCTGCGGACGGGATGAGGTGGCTAGACAAGGGTCGAGAGTCGACAGAGAAGGCGATAGCGTAGGCTATGCCTTGTGTTAAGAGAGAAGAGAAGGTGATGGCGTAGGCCATGCCTTGTGCGAGAGAGTGTCTAGGCCATTCGCTGTCTATTTTTCAGAGTTTGAGGAAAGTCTCATAGCTGCGGACGGAATAAGGTGGTGGCTAGGCAGAGTTTGAGGATTCTTTTGGAATCAGAGATTCAAGCGTTTGTGTCAGAGGTTCGCCGAGTTGCGATTGAGTTAGAGCGAGGGAGACGTGGAATAGCTGGTCAGTTCACGGCTTCGGCTTTGGAGAGTAGTAGCATGGACTGGGAGACAGCTCCAGAGATACGTGTTGCTACGCAGAGCTAAAAAGAGCAAAGTGGGTGTCGTCCGATGTGTGTACGGCACAAAAAGAGAAGGGTGTGTGTTTGCGTTGCGGTCAGTCAGGACATAAGGTCAAGGACTGCAAATACCTACGAGCGAGGAAGGCAGTAGAGGCTTCTGCTGTGCGTCGAGTGAGTCCTGAGTGGGAGGAGATGACTTAGATGGGGGGCGGGTTTTAAGGGGGGGTAATGTGAGGGGTTGCACCCGTGGTGTAGTCTTGGTTGCCCAGCGACGAGTGGTGGTGGCAGTGGTGGTGGCAGTGGTGGTGGCAATGGTGGGGTTGTGGGGTCAATGTTCATGGCACACGTAATACTCAAAGAGGACACGTAGCTAGTTCTGTTGTATATAGAGAGCGTTGGAACTCTGCTTTAGAACAGCAGTTGTTCGTCCTTGTACAAAGTCTGCCTCTGTAGTTCAATTCACGAGTATTTGCTACACGCCCTGACACTTAGCTACTACTAGAATCTCTATAGTCTATATATAGATAGAGGGTAGAAATACTAAAATAATAGAGTAATAACACTAAATAATAAGACTATAATAAAATCTATTATTATATCTTTCTAAGGTCTAGAAGAGATAGAGAATAAACTTAATAAGCTATATAGTAGATAGCGCTTAACAGTTACTCTCTAGTATACTAGATATATCTTAATATAGTCTTTAACTGTGACGATTCTCAAACTAACTAACTAAGGTACTGAGTATCGCTGGGGTTTGTTCTTGTAAAGAGGCACAATCAAGGTCTAGGTGTTTACTCAGAGGTAAACTCGTCACTTAACTACAAAGCTGTCAAGGTAGTGATAACAATGTAATATTAAGTTGAGCACGAAGCTCCTATCTAATGGCAGACGTGCCAGTCTTATATAGAACCTTCCTGCTCACGTTGATCAGTGTGATCACCCTGATCATCCTGATCTTGCTCAGCGTTGCTCAGTTGATCATCACTGATCAATGACAGTCACGTGATTTAACCTAGATGAAATCCCTGGATCGCTTAGCTAGTCTAAGCGGTCCTCTATTACTATAAGAGTATATGATAGTGCTTAACCTGTCAGTACGCCGCCTGGTCTTCACTTATCACGTGTACACGTGATTCGTGACATTAACGTTCTTTCTTAGTTCTTATTAGAAGTACTTATACTACTACCTACAGCGGGTAATAATTGTCAAGCGAGTCTAAATTAGGAATAGCGCGGCGCTGCAACATCCAATAAAACAGCTGTTTTCAAAAACACCTGATGCTGCTTTTACTACTTTATCTCTTTCTCTTCTTATGTTTTTGAAATAACTTAAATCATGGATTATTCAATAATTAAGCCTCAGCACGTTCCTACACCCAAGACCCCTACTCACGAGACAACTCAGGACGATAGGCTACGTATTCAGACCTTATATTATACTACTAGGTGGACAGTTGACGATATTCTTCTCCAGAATCATCATGTCACCCGCCGTCAGGTTTACTATGCCTTAACACAACGACCTACTCCTCAGAAGCACTATTCTGGGCAACACGTCCTTCTTAATACACCCCACCGGAAGCAACTCGTTGCATGGTGTACGGCAAGCTCCTCTAATCGCGATGTTCCGTGGGCAGAGATCCCTAAATGCTTGGAGTGGAATACATGGTGTAGTAAAGATGTAATCCGGACTACTTTACAGAAGGAGGGATATGTCCGTGCAGTTAGGAGGAAGAAGCCTCCTCTTTCAGAGGCAAATCGGATCAAGAGATTAGCCTGGGCAGAGGAACATAATGATTGGACAGATGAGCAGTAGGGAGAGATCCTTTAGAGCGACGAAACCTGGGTACAGCCTGGATATCATAGAAGGCAGTGGTGTACGAGGAAGAAGGGTCTATCGGAGCTATTTATTCCTGACTGCGTCACACACCACTAGCAGAGGAAGATTAGGTAGATGTTTTGGGGGTGTATAAGTAGGAAATATAGAAAAGGGGCAGGATTATTTTAGGAAAAAGCGTGGAAGACAATTACAAAGGAGTCCTATTGTAAGCATACTTTCCCTGTAGTTTGGAATTATATCTATAACTCGTCAAACCCTCACCTAGGGCTCTTTTTTCAACAGGATAGGGGCCCAGGTTATACAGCAGCATCTAGTCTTTAATATATGATGGAAAGAGGGGTTGTTCCGATTTCCTGGCCTCTATTTTCACCAGATCTATCACTAATAGAGGCGCTTTGGGATAGAATAAAGGATATCTTACAAGCGCTGGATCCGGAGGTCCACCGGAACTCTCGGAGGCTTAGAGCAGCTGTTTTAGAGGCCTGGGAGTTAATTACAGATGCGGAAATTCGTGATATTCTCTATAATAAGGAGAGTGGAATGCATGTAAGGTGTGCGGCTGTAATTGCAGCTCATGGAATGTATACAAAGTTCTGAATAGCTCTATTTAAGTGTGGTGGCAAATATATAGAAAAGTGGTTCTTATAAAAGCGGCATTGGTGGCGGATAAACAATTATTTCCCCCTGTACGTAGTATATACTCTCTACTATCTTACTAACGCTAAAATACTCTATAAATAGATTATTATAATTTACTTCTAATAGTTCTCTTCTAACTACTAGATTATATAGTATATATATATATATATATATAAATACTACTTAATAATTAAAGAAGTAACTAGATAAGAGTTTTTTTATCGATAAAAGGCTTAAAGTAGAAGAGACTTAGTTTATAATAGATTAAGAGTAGTTAGATTATATATATATATCCTATTTACTATAATTAAAATTAAATTAGATACTTAAAAGACTTAATAAATTATAAGAAATTATAGTAAATATATAAAGAAGCTTGTAGTAAGTCTAATAACTACTAGGTAGAGACTACCTATATTTAAGTTTAGCTATATTTTAGTAAGGTTCAGATCTATGTATATTACCTAAAGAAGTACCTGTACAAGGCATCACTAAAATTGAGTAATTCTATTAGATCGCTAACATTCTTGCTGCCTTCTATAGGAAGCTACATTGATTCAGTTGAGGGGCTCACGGTGGACACAAAAAGTGGTATTACTTCAAACAACAGAATTGCTAACGCCTGCATCACAACGTAAATAAGATAAAAACTTCTAAACTTTTAGGTAGAGTAAATTAAGGTATTACCCACCTGCTTGTATTTCTTCCATAATTTTACGACAAGATGTTGTTGAGTTATTAAGATACAGTTTAATTGAAGTCGCTGAACTATGCTGCCGCTTTTTGTGTCCACCGCGCGAGGGGATATATATACTTTCCTAACACTATGAATGGCCAATCAAAGTGTTTGAGTCGTCGGGTGCTACAAATGACGAACTAAGGCCATGGAAGTACCAAAGTGACTCAATGACACCACGAAGTCAACTGCAAATCCTCTTCGCTGCATCGCAAACATTGACGTCGGAATGAAAGCCACGATCGCGAAAGGTTTCACCCGCTCAACCCCCACCATCGAGTCATTAACCTCAAGACTTCGACTCACCCCCCAAATTCCCTCCAGGTCCACGAAGATAAAACTCCCCCTCTACCCCGCACACCCGGTCCTGGTATCACGTCGAACGAGAACCACCATCCGCACACTCCCCAAAAGCATCGCCCCATCTCGAGCAAGTACAAGTACCCATTCATTCTCGTCCTCTACAAATCCTGGTTTCCAGAGCAGCCAAACGACCAACTTCCAAACCAGCCCAACCAAAAAGATGAAACTCCCCTACGTCGACCCTTCTACGGCTGTCTTTGCCTCGGGCGAACCAGCTGCGATTATTGAGCGGGTGCGCGCGCGACGGGCACCGAGACCGTTGCAGGCGCTTGATTTGACGCTTTTGCATAGTCCGAATGTTGCGGATGGGTGGAACTCGTTCTTGGGTGCTATTGTAAGTTTGGGGGGGGGGGGGGGGGGGGGGGGGTTGGAGATTTCTTTCTTTTCTGTTTTTGTTTTTCTTTTTTTGTGAAGAAAGAGGGGAAGTTTAAGGAGGAGGGGCTAACTCGAATCCTTGTAGAGGACGAAAACCAGTCTCCCGGATGATATTAGGGAGATTGCCATTTGTCGCGTTGCGGTTGTTAATGAGGCTTGGTATGAATGGGGACATCACGCACCGCTTGCTAAGGCGGGGGGGGTATCTGATGAGGGGATTAAAGTCCTTGGGAGTTCTGAGGCTCAGAATGAGGGGGGTGTTTTGAGTTCGAAGCAGTGGTATGTTTCTTTTCTTTTTTTCATGGCTGGTTCTATGGTTTCGGTATTTATTGTTGGGTAACGGGGGGGGTATTGTGAGGGGAGGAGATGAGGGGAGGAATTGAATTGAATCGTATACAAGCTAACCTTTTCCCAAGGGCTGTTGTCAAGTACACGGATGCGATGACTCGAGATGTAAAAGTTCCTGAGCCCGTCTTTGCAGAACTCAAGAGTCATTTTTCGGAGCAGGAGGTTGTGGAGATCACTGCTACTGTACGTTTTCTTCTTTTTCTTCTCCTCTCATTTTTTTCTTTTCAACATCATAAGAGGCATTTTCTAATTTTATTCTAGGTTGCTGCATACAATTGTGTTAGCAGATTTCTTGTTGCTTTAGATGGTAAGTTCTCCGAAT
Organism: Hymenoscyphus scutula; assembly: GCA_001399465.1. Taxonomy (NCBI): domain Eukaryota; kingdom Fungi; phylum Ascomycota; class Leotiomycetes; order Helotiales; family Helotiaceae; genus Hymenoscyphus; species Hymenoscyphus scutula. The sequence goes on along the minus strand of LKTO01000350.1, from coordinate 49,104 downwards.
CAATGACTCGATGGATGGATGAGTGGAGCGTTTCACTGATGTGTTTATAGTTGGCGAGAAGAACGGCATTACTGGACCTGATCTTTGAGTGGCAATTGTTTCATGGTATTTTTTGGGGTTGGCAGACCGGGATTCGAGACTTGCTTTCTTAGATGAGAGGCAGAGTGAGAAGATGGTTCGAGGAGCGTCTGTATAGAAGGAAGCAATGCATGTTTCATTTTCCCCATGTGTTTCGTTATTCCTTCTCTTGATTTCCGTCCCTCTCCCACGTGAAGCATTCATAATTTCAGGTGACTGATATTAATTTATCGTCACCATGCGAGGGGTACAAAGCAGAGCCTCGTTCACAATTTGGAATCAAAGTTCCACTCAGGTTGGGTAAACTGGATATATCCCCATTCATTGGTCATCTGCCTGTGGTGGACTATTTCGAGATTCGACACCTCCCCGCACCACCGGCAGAACAGGAAACCCAGAATAGAACAGCAAGCAAGCGACCCTGCCCTGGAGATCTCACATACCGTGCTGACCCTGTTGGTGTTGGGGTGGTGATGGGCCCGATGCACTGCACCACTTCATCACCAACAAATGCGACACTGCGCAGATTGATGGGCAGATGTTCACAGAACAGATATCACACCAAGCGGTTACTGAGCGGTTCCCCAGCGGTTACCCACACTGCTGGAAAGTTGAAGGTCGAAGGGGTGTGGGTGTGGGTGTGTCAGTGTCGCCCACTGCAGGCGCTGGCTGACTGACCAGACCTCTGTCCATTTTCCCAGTGTCGTGCAGCGCAGTGGGGGCGGTGCTCACCTCATTCCACCCACACGGCTCTCTTCCTTTTCTGTACAAGTACCGTAGACTTTGATTGATATCCTACTCTCTAAAAGTAGTCTTTACCTCATCTAACGTAATCTTCTTATATACCAACTCCCTCTTTTCCACCCCTGTAACCTCTCGACTCTCAAATGTCCAAACCTCGTCTACCCGAAGAGCCTCCAAAAATTCAAACATCCTCAGATAATTTGTCCCTACCTGTGCAGTCCCATGACTATCATCACTTAAAGTAAACCGTCCCCCCATCCCCTTCCAAACCTCACAAATCGTCTTCCCCGGATAAGGCTCCTTTAACCCTTTCCGTAAACCCGCACTATTGACCTCAATTAAACCACCTTGCTCCTTCACTCTCTCCAAATTCCTTACCACTTTCTCCCAGACCCTACTCCCACTCCCCATCGTCTTCAGCTCAGCATTTGGGTCGGACGCCAAAAGTCGAATCAAGTCAAAATGCCCGACCACCTTCGGTTGCAACCCCCCCAGCATCTGATACTGCGAATCGAAATAATCCAGAAACAGTTGTTCCTCGCTTCCTGATCTTTCCACGGCCGTCGAGTAGAAGGTACCGTCATAATCGATGGGGATGCCGTGTACGTGATGGACACTTCCGATGTAAAAATCTATCATTGGAGAGGAGGAAAAGGTCTGAATGAAGGGTCCGTACGATGGTCTGATCCATTCTCCTTCGAAGCCAATCAAGATGTGGATTTGGGAGGCATATTTGGCGCGGAGACGGGAGGCCTCGAGGAGGAAGAGTTGGTGACGGGGAATGTGTGTCGATGTGTCTTCACCCGCTAAGATCTAGGATGAAGTTACTCAGTCGGTTGTCGAGAGGAGAGGCAGGAGACTGAGTTACTTCTTCCGGATAGAGATCTTCTGCGGATTCTCGCGGCATGTGTTCGGTGAATGCAAAGGTTGTCATACCTCTCGCGATTGCCGTGACAATGACTTGTTCCAAATCATCTTTGGCATGACCTGGGCAGAATTGGCCCGAGTGGGAATGCATGGAGAAGGCCATGATGATGATTGCAGAGATGCAAAAGGGAATAACTTTCAGGAATAACCTGAAGAGTTGACTTGATATCTAAATTTACCTCGATAACAAGATAATTACCCCACGTGTCCGATAACAAGCACTGTCAGGTTCCCTCGGCTCCACTCTCACCCAGAAAGCACGTGTAGGTAAGTAGATAGCCAGATGTTGAGGTGAGGTGGTGGTACAGTAGTGGAGATGTAACCTTGGAGAGGAAACCTTTTTTTCTGCCTCAAAACTCAGGTCCCAGTCATAAATAACCTGCTGCAGTTCTCAGTTCACACAACATCCATCCATACATAATCCATCCAGAGCGCCAGCAAGTTGCCGCCGAGGCTAATGGCGCATGAAATCCCGGGCGCATCCAGATCCCCCTCTCATCCCCTCTCCACCCCTCATTGGCTTCTCTCCTGCACAACATGGGAGGGAGGCTATTCCGGTTGAGGAAAATTGCTGACTCCCTCTCCCCATTGGTCCTCTGCAACCGCTGGCTGCACTTCGCTGCACCTCACTGCACCTCACTGCACCCTCACCCTCCATCTCTTCCCCTCCACCCTCGATTTGCTATTCGCGGCAGGGTCCGAAGTGCGGTCGAAGTGCGGTCGGTACGGTAAGTGGTCGACACCAGTCACTTCCCACTCCCATTCCAGTCGAGTCCCTCATACCGAAAAAAGATCAAAAGGGAGCTGACAGCCAAGATGGCGGCATTTCATTTTTTTAAGACCTCGAGCTTTCCCTGAACAATACCCGAATCCTCCTCTCCTTGCTCTTCTTGATTCTTCCTCTCGCCGCCCTCCTCCTGTTGCAACTTTGCCCTCACTTGCCCCAACGTGCTGTGCTCACCTCGCTTCCAACATCCTTCTCGTCACCTGAGTGCCTCGTTTCTGCTTTGCCATTTGTGAGGTGACCTTGCGACCCGCGAATACCTTCGTCCGTACTGGATATCCATCTTGGTCGAGTCCGACATTTGCGAATAGCGAGACGTGGATAGGAGAGAATTCAATACACACACACACACACACACACACACACACAACCAACATGTTTTCCAGAATATCATCTTTTGCCGTGGTGGCCGCGATTTGCTGGTCCTTGGTGGAAGCGCATACGGTCATCACATACCCAGGCTGGAGAGGAGACAATTTGATCACGAACGATACTTGGCCCTTTGGGATGCAATGGATGTATCCTTGTGAGTAGCCTTATTTCTTCCTTTAGAAACATCATTTGTGAGAATCGTCGTCGAGGCTTCGGGTCGAGGATTATTTCTTCCTTGTTGCCGTCGAACCACGATATCTCTTTCCCGTCCACCCAATCGTCCTACCCCAACCTCCAGCTGTTCCTAACATTCCTTCTCTTAGGCGGCGGACATTTCACAACCACCAACCGAACAAAATGGCCAATCACCGGAGGAGCCATCGCCCTTCAACCTGGATGGTTCCAAGGTCACGCCACGGCTTTCTTTTACATGAATCTCGGATTCGGAACCGATGGACCAGATAATGGCCCACCAAATATGTCCTTCCCAATGGTTCCCGTCTTCCAGATTGCCGGTCCATCAAAGAACCCATACCCAGGAACCTTTTGCTTGCCACAAGTCCCTCTACCAGCAAATGCCTCGGTGAAGGTGGGTGACAATGCGACAATTCAAATTGTCGAGACAGCATTGCACGGAGCTGCCCTGTATTCGGTATGATTTATCTCATCCATCCAATAGGAAACTATAAGCTAACAGTTTCTCAGTGCGTCGATATCACATTCGCCGACCCGAAGGATCCGGAAATCAATGAAGTCAACGAAACGAATTGTTTCAATTCATCCGATATCTCCTTTAACAACGTATATTCAATCGCTGCATCTACAACAAGTGGCGCACAACGAACACTGGAAAGAGCGAGTTTCCTGCCCCTGCTAGCCCTAGGTTTGTGGGCGTTGTTGTAGATGGTCCCGCACCTCAATCTCGATGAGGCTTGCTTATACGAGCGGTATGAGGGGGGAAGCAGAACGAGGATCTGAGTGGAAGACCTGTACGAGGGGTGCTTCGGTTTGGTTTACGAGCACATCGTTCCAGCCTACTCTCAACCTCAACCCTATATGAGGAGGCTGCTCACCTCACTGCGGAACATTGGGCTCTTGTCTCGCTATTACCGGAACTATCCCGTCGTCATCGGCCGACATCACGACCTTGACACATCATCTCACCACACATATTAGTCTGAGATGACACGACATATTCCTCACGTACGGTTGTCACATCATCAACCGCTTTTTGCTCTGTAGATATTTTCCCCGTCGCGCCTGTTATACCTGTATATTTTTTCTGGCGTTACATGGGGGGGTTTTAGGAACTCCCAGGCTTGGGAAGGGATAGCTTTATTATCTTTGTAATTTTTTTCCTCCTTGGATGGAGTAGGGAGGAGGGGACGAGAAGACAAGAGAGAGAGAAGAAAGGATGATGATTTCTCTGGTCATGTATTGAGTGACTGATAGATTGATTACTTGATGTAAGAAAAATCATGAATTGAAAAAATTAGAAACATACCTTTAAGTATCCATTAATGTGTTTGCAACGAGATCTATTCTTACCTCTTTCATACATAGTTCCCTTGTCTCGTACAACGAGCGGCCTTTATTTCCCACTGCTTCCATTGTAATCTCTCTAGACTCTGACCCCTTTTTTCATCTCGAATTAAATTAGCATCTTGAGCTCTGCTCTACTTACACTTCATCTATCTAACCTGCCAAAGTCCTTCTCTAAGAATATTTGGCCGAATAAGGAACCTAATTTTTCTGATATTTTTAATCTTTTTAGAGAAAAGATGGGGGACTTCAATTACAAGTTTTATCATCTAGTTTTCTTCATTTCTTTTCTTCTCCTTGCATAGCTTTCCTCTCCTTTCTCTTTTTCATATTTACTGAGACCTCGCTTACTCTTCTCGAGTACTTATTATACCTTTCTTGTACATAGAACCTTATGCCCCTATCTTTATGGATACATAAGGGCTTTCTTTGGAGGGGGTTTTTTTTTGAAACTTATAATCTTTAAGATAACTTACTATAACGTGGTTTACCAACGAGCGACGTATATCACCGAGCGACGTACTTTTCCCTACCCTGCTACCTAAAGGGTAAAATTAAATAATTACAACATATTATATTAATTAATCTGAATCTGAATCTGATGAACTAGAAGTATCTACAGCCTCTTAACAAGTTTGTGCATTATAACCAGACTTCCCGCAGGTACCACATCGTCGCCCAGACGGCTGCCCCTCCTTTTGCCTACCCCCCTCAGAGCGCTTGTCGCGTCGAGCCTGTTCCTCTGCTTCCTTCTAAGCTAATATATCCTGTGTATCCTCTATAGTAAGTACCCCCCCTTGACGGACCTGAGTCTTTTTAGCCCTCTGGCGTTTACTTAGTGCTTCATTTACCTTACGAAGGGTACGGACTTCGGCTAACAATAAAGTCATCTTATGAGCTAACAGCTCCGTACCCTTAGCTAATATAGCTACTATCTGGAAAATAGAGGTTAGCGAGCTTCCTTAATAACGTACAATCCGATTCTTAACTAATGTCGTCTGTAAAAGAGTATTAGTTAGATTGTAAGGAGTCTATAAGACCTAAAGGTTAATATTAGCAGAGGGGGTAATAGTAGGTATTAGAGTCTATAACCTTATATTAAGCTTTAAAAGAACAGCTTACGGGTTAAAAGGCACTAAGCCAGCTCCACGGAATCTAGCTTAGCCATTCTAAGCTGTTATAGAGGCTGAATAGGCTGCTTTAAAGGCGAGAAAGAACTCGACCTTTATAATATAGTTAATATAAGCTTTAATAAAAGTCTTAATTTCTCGACTATATGCTCGTTTTAAGACACTAAAACACCTAACATCGAGTAGCTAGGTTAAATAAGAGGAATAAGGAGGTAAATAAAAAGTAATAATATTATATACTTTATAGTACTCTTAGAATTCGGCTAACTCGTGACTCTTATGTCTATTAAGGACAAGTATTTAATATAGACTCTTTGCTTAAGTAGAAGTATACTTGTTAAAGTACTTAAGCTATTCTAGATCTATCTTATTATTTGTCTATCTATTACTTATAGGTTTAATAACCTAGTCGTGTAAGAGGCCGTCCTTAGTATACTAACTTATAAGATGATTCTTCCCTTGAACTACTAAAAATAGAGGGATACTCTAACCTTTACTATTAATATAAATAATTACTATTACCTATTCCTGATTACCTAGCTAAACTACCTTACCTCTACTACGTTAATCTATATAAGTTACAACTATTACTAGAGAGATTATACTTATTATAAAGCCTGTCTTATTAAAGTTATAGAGATTAGAGTCTATAATACTATATTTCGTCTATATATTCTCAACTAGTCGATACTATACGCTAATAAGCTCTAGATCTTCGTATAAGGCTCTTTAGAAGTCGTAAACATGATTAAAACGTGTCTTTAACTCTAGTTGTTATTAAATAAATTAATATATCTAGTTCTTACTAATGTATAGTGCCTCTTGAGATTTAAGTAGGAGATTTACTATATCTTTAACACTAGTTAGACAAGGCGTAAATCCTCTTAAATCTAGATTAAGTATATATCAAATAATTATGTCCTTCTCTAAGTTGTTTAATTTATAACAATTAGCTTTAATTTTAGAGTAATAGGTTCAGCTAGCTATTCTATATCAAAGTGTTACTTTAGAGACCTTGTAGATCTTTACTATAGAGTGTTTACTTAGCTTTTTAGACGTTTGAATAGCCTCGATAGCTAGAATGATTCGCGCTTCTTAGGTTTGAATTTCTAAAATAAATGGTTGAAAAAACGCGTCTTAAAGTTTATAAGTAGTAGAGTAGGGAAAAGTGCGTCGCTCGGTGATATGCGTCGCTCGGTGGTAAACCACGTTAGAGGATTTTCTTTATAGCCGCGATATCTAGGAGAGTTGTCTTTTAAGTATAGGTTGTTGGATTGAGTGTTACCTGAAATTACGGAGAAGAGGGGAGAGAGAAGAGAGAAGAGGGAAGAGAGGAGGGATTTCGTTACGAGGTAGGTAGGTAGAGAGGGAGGGAGATATTAAAATCCGAGATAGTAGAAATCTTACGCGTTGGATTTAATTTATACTTTTTAAGATGAATAGGGATGTTTAAGGGATAACACGTTAATTTAGAGGGTGGAAAGAGTAAGAGGAAATAGAGGTTCAGGTTTTCTTCTTACTTTATATATCTAAATTTATATCTTTTTAAATCATTTAGATTTATAATATATACTAGATAATATAAATGTTCTTCTAAGTAAGTGTTTATTAAAATGTCTCTAGAATTAAGTAATTTTCTTTCTAGTTTATTAAAAATGCTACTCTAAATTATATCTCTTCTTTTTTAAATTAAGCTAGCTAGGACTTATATAAGATTAGAAAATTATATTTATATAATAGAGTAATAAATTTAAATAGTATTTCTATAGATATTATATATCTAGATAGCTACTAACTCTAGTTTTAATATACTATATACTTATTATTCTATAATTAATATATTTTTAATACTATAATTTATTCTTTTATAATCTATAATTACTTAGATACACTTATATTAGAAATCTTTATAAATTAAATTAAAGTTAGAGTTAAATTATTAAGCTTAAGAAAATTTAACAGAATTTATATTTAGATATATATATATATATATATAGTATAGATTAAGATATTTTTATCTTTCTTTCTAGAGTTTAAGTCGTGTTTATATTTATATTAATACCTAGTCTCTCTTACGAAAATATTAAGAAAATAAAAAAGTAAAGTAAAAACTAAAGAAATAATCCAGTATAGTCGGAAATCCTTCTATTTAGTATAAATAAGAATTAATTATTAATCTAATTAATAATTAGATTAATATAATTAGATTTAACGTGGTTTATCACCGAGCGGGCCATATCACCGAGCGGGCCACTTTTCCCTGCTTCTGTACCTACTGCCTAAGACACGCGATTTCTCTACAATAAATCATGCAGATTTATACTAGCGAAGCCTGGATTATCCTAGCTATAGAAGTAGTTCGATCATCCCAAAAAATGAGCATTCGAAAAGCTGCTAACCTCTACAATGTACCTAGAACGACTCTTACTTATCGAATGGCTGGCCGAACCTCTCGCGACGAAACTACTGCTAATTGTTATAAGCTAACCGAGATAGAAGAGGAAGTGATTATTTGATATATACTGGACTTAGATACACGAGGATTTGCGCCCTAGCTTGCTAGTGTTGAAGATATGACGAATTATATACTTGAATCGCGAGGAGGGAGATGTGTTAGGAAGCTCTAGGCACATTAATTTATACAACGTCAACTATAATTAAAGACATGTTTTAATCGCGTTTACAACTTTCAAAGGGCCTTGTGCGAAGATCCTGAGTAAATTAGCGTATGGTTTCGGTAGTCATTTCTAAGCTTGATATTAGGTTACGGACTCTAATACCTCCCCTCTATAAATGCTAACCTATGGGTCTCTTAGACTCCTTATAACCCAACCGAAGCTCTCTCGCAGACTACACTAGTCAAAAATCGTATTACACTCTATCAAGGAAGCTCGCCAACACCGATTTTTAAGACAGTAGCTGTATTAGCTAAGGGCACAGAGATATTAGCTCATGGGGTGACTTTACTATCAGCTGAAGTCCGAACCCTTCGCCAGGCAAATGAAGCCCTTAGTAAACGTCGGAGGGCTAAAAAGACTTAGATCCGTCAAGGGGGTACACTTATTGTAGAGGATGCGCAGGATGTATTAGCTCAAAAGGAGGCAGAGGAGCAGGCTCGACGCGATAAGCGCGTTGAAGGGAGTAGGCAAAAGGAGGGGCAGCCCTCTGGGCGACGATGTAGCACTTGTGGAAAGACTGGTTATAATATACGAACTTGTTAAGAGTCTGTAGAACTAAATAACTTGTCAGATTCTAAGTAGTTTAGTTAATTGAATGTGTTGTGGTTGAGTAATTGTATGTTGAAGAGGTTTGATAGGGGAAAGTGGCCCGCTCGGTGATATGGCCCGCTCGGTGATAAACCACGTTATAGGTTTCTTAATTAGATTAAATTAATTAATTTATATTAATTAGATTATTACTCTTTATAAAGTAGTCACTCTTATAGTCTAGTTTCTTTATCTTCTCTCTCTTCCTTTTACTCTCTTCTTTAACCTCTCTATTCTTCTTTTTTTCGTCTATCTCTTTCTCTATATATATACCCTAGGTTTCTAAGCTATATATATATATATACTTATAAACCTTCTTAGAGAGCTTATTAACCTACTTTAAGATATTAACGTAGCTTAACTAAAGAGCTTCTTACTTATAGTCGGTATCTATAGATACTATTTCGCTAAAGTAGATAAGATTTAATAGTTAAGTCTATTAACTTTCTACTAACTTAGAAGAGTTAACTAAGACTTAATTAGTATCTAATTATTTTAAGGTATTTATAAGGCTTATAAAGCGAATTATAATATATATATTATTAATATAAATATATTTATTATAATATATACAGGGAACTTATAGTAGTATATAGTCTATTTAATGAATAATAAAGAAGTAATATATATATAGAATAGGTAGCTCGCTTAGCCCTTTACTACTCGTAACGCTACCTCTAAGCGCTACCTTAGACTACTAGGCTAATTAGACTAATTCCGACTGAATTAATTATATTAATTATGATTTTGATTAACGGTTTATTAATCTTGATTAGATTAGATTAATGGGTCATTAATCTAATCTAATCTAATCATTGCTAATACTACTTCTATTACTATAGAAATATAGATTTAGCATCTACTATACTCTATTATAGATAAATTAGACCTAAATCTATTCTACTTTTTAAATATTTATAGTACTTGGTCAAGCTATAATATTTGCTAGATATAAAAAGTCTTAGTTAAAACATTCTAAAACAAAGAGCAAACGTATAACTGAGTCGTAAGTACTCCTAACCGAGGTTGAGCGACTCGGGTCGCCACGGCTCCTCGTTTCTTCCCCGCAAAATCACAAGCCGAAGCACGAGGAGGCCAACGTCACTCACACACCACTCACAACCACTTAACGCTAGAACTGAAAACAAACTTGAAGGTTCGATTTCGCATGTGCTCAAGCACATGATAATAGAACATCCAAACTCCTAGCAAGTGTCAACCAATTATGCCTGAGGTCTACTCTCCCCTCCCTTCAATTCCCGAAATCGCATCAAACCTCCGGTAGGCGTCTGAGAAGGCGGCTCCATCTGCCCGAGCCGAGCTAAAGAAGATCGCATCTGCCTTTTTCCCCTGCCCAGTTACAGTACTTTCCCAGCTAAACGGACAGACGTTGAGACCCTTGCCAAGAATGGCAAAAGGGCCAGAGGAATGCTGCGGTTAGAGAGGGATGGCGGCAGGTCAGTTTCGGGAAGGGATGGAGAGAGGAGAGCTAGGAGTCAGAGCCACTAATACAACACCGCCGAGGGTAGCTGAACAATTACTTCTCTTCCTTCTCTTCCTTCTCTCTGTTCTACTTTCTTCTCTTTCATACATTTGCTAGGCGAATATTTTCATCCAAGATGACTTCCAAGAATGGTGTCAACAGCAAGAAACCCACCTCTGCTGCGACCAATCTAATAGGTACTTTCCTTGAATATTTTAATCACCTACAAGCTCTAACGCACAACTCAGCTGGAGGAACAGCGGGCATGATGGAAGCACTCGTATGCCATCCCCTAGGTTTGTCCTCTTCCGTTTTTCCTGATTATATATCTGAAACTAATTTGAAGCCTTTAGATACAATCAAAGTACGAATGCAACTCTCCACGCGAGCCCGAGCGAAAAATGCCCCTAAACGTGGATTTATAAAAACTGGCATGGAAATCGCACGGAAAGAAACACCCTTAGCATTATACAAAGGTCTCGGCGCGGTAATGACGGGTATCGTACCTAAGATGGCAATAAGATTCACAAGTTTCGAGGCCTACAAGCGGATGCTAGTAGACAAACAAACAGGCGTCGTGAGTGGGAAATCTACATTTCTTGGTAAGTTCATAACCATCCGGAAAAGGGAAATTCCCTTTTACTAACACTATAAATCAACAGCCGGTCTAGCAGCAGGCGTCACAGAAGCAGTCGCCGTAGTAACCCCAATGGAAGTAATCAAAATCCGACTCCAAGCCCAACACCACTCGATGGCCGACCCCCTGGACATTCCCAAATACCGTAACGCAGCACACGCCCTCTACACGGTCATAAAAGAAGAAGGCTTTCTCGCTCTTTACCGCGGCGTCTCACTCACAGCTTTACGCCAGGGGTCCAACCAAGCTGTGAACTTCACCGCTTATACCAAGTTCAAGGAGATGCTCCAGGAGTATCAGGGTTTAGATGAATTGGATGCTATAGGGGGAACGAAGAATTTGCCGAGTTATCAGACTACGATTATTGGGCTCGTGAGTGGGGCAATGGGACCGTTGAGTAATGCGCCTATTGATACGATAAAAACAAGGTTGCAGAAGGCACCAAAGGGGGTGGGCGAAACGGCGCTAGGGAGAATAGTTACGATTGCTAAGGATATGTTTAAGTAAGTTTTGTCTTGGTTTTCCCCAGTCTCCTCTCGTCCTATAAGGAGATGTCAAGAGGAAGATCGGTCAGGTGTTTGTGGAATCAGCACGGGAAACTGGTTTCGACCACTTCATAAACTATCACTGAGTCTGAGGGAGAATAAAGAAATGAAGACATGATTCTAACTGCTTTGAAACAGACAAGAAGGATTCCACGCATTCTATAAGGGAATCACACCTCGAATCATGCGAGTCGCACCCGGTCAAGCAGTTACCTTTACTGTCTACGAGTACCTGAAAGATAAACTAGAACATTCTACTGTTCCTTTTGTTGGAGGAGAGTACGAGGAATAAGATTTAATGATTGTTTCCATACCTTTGTATATTCTTGTTAATAATCGATGATCTGTTTGTTGTAAATAGGTACCTTCCTGGCCTTGACGATCAGGTGAACCGCCTCGTAACACTGGCATATATTCAGGATTTTCGGTTTACTACTACATGTGCTTGTTTAATTGGTCAATGTCTTCAGGTTTGGGATCGGTAACCTGGGCGAAGTAGGTAGGATAAATAGGCTTCCGGTCGGCATACTCCGGCGATTTATGCGCCTCCGGCTCGTTGTGCTCTGTATTCGTCCTTATCGCTGGCGAGCTTTAATTTGTCGATTTGCTTCTTCCGGCTTAGGTATATCGAACTATCTTGCGACATGATAATATTGCCTTCATTAAACTCGAGGGGGTGATCCGTCGTCAACTCCTCACGTTCCTTGGCCTTGAATCCGGCCTTCTTGAGTTCTACCTGTTCACCTTCGGCTAACTTCTCGTTTGCTAGGATGAGGGTATCGTCAATCTGAAGTCCCACTAAACCGAAGGCTCTATCGGATGCCGATTCGTTGGCGTTAACTAAGTATGGATCGTAGGTCGATAACACCATCTTCAGGAATCGTAGGTGGTGTTTACTGTACTTGGCGAACCAAAAGGCTCCTGATTCCGGAATAACGTACTATGGTTCAAGGTTCTCGATGACTTTTCCAGGCCATTGAGGTACGCGAGGGTTTACTGGTGGATTTACAAATGATCGACGATTTAGTCTTCCCGGGCTAAATATGAGCTTACTTAATATCACTAATAATTATAAAAGGCTTCCATAAACGTGTATGACTTAAAGTAATAATACGACTTAAACGCAGAGAATAGATTAGTTATTAAAAAGAGTATACTTACTAGCTAGAGTTTTAATATTTATATCTCTTATATAATTCGTTCTTACTATCATATCTAGTAAAGTTTTTAAATATTTGTAAAATTCTATTCAATGTGTTATCTCTAATTCACTCAATTTACACTAACGGGTATTCTATATAAGTGGTTTAAGACCGTTTTTGAATATGGCGAGTATGCAACTCCTTAACTGCTGGGATGATCAAGCTCTCAATCTCCATTTCTGGTTCCCCTTCCGGAAGATCTTTTGGGTCGATAGGCCTTTCCCCAACCTCGCCGCTGTCACTTGCAGTAACTCCTTTCATATTTTCAAGCCCACTGGTGGTCTTCTTTTGCCTACTTCTGGGTACTCGAATCCATTGATCAGACTGCCCTGGAGCCACAAAGACCACTTCCCATTTGCGGGTGGAGAGTAAATTGCCAATCACTAGATGGTGCTGATATCGATCCAAGGAATACTGCGCTTTATGTACCAGAATTTCGGGATCTGTCTCGAGTTTGAATGATACTATCATACCTTCTGGTGCCCAACCATCAACGAGATTTTTGAGAAATTTCGGTACTGGGTCCAGATCCACGATGAGGCGCTTACTACGTGGAACAGCTGGCGATGAATCAAAATTATCAAATGTTTCTTCTTCGTTAACCCCGTTAAGATCTTTTTTTGCTACCAATTCCAGATCCGTTGCATTCGTGGACTGTATTTTATGCTCCACCATGCGTTCCGGTGGGACGAAAAAATCTGAAACTGCAGCAGCGAGATAAAGCAAGCCGTTGGGGCCGAGGGGGCGCATTAGCTGAGCTACCGCCCGTAGGACGAATAGATAATCGTTAATAGTTGTGAATGGAATACTAAGAAGCAGGTTTTGTTTCTTAGCAGAGTTGTACTGTCGGAGTACTTTCAACATCTTGTCTTGGTATTCATCATTCGCAACTACACGCCCATCCTGATCCTCGTAGAGAAAATCTAAGAAGCAATCGGTGGCGTGGCTGTAGTGGCGGGAATACGGCTGTAGACTGAATTGTCGATGTAAGAATATCACCGCATAACCCGTCTCGAGAAAATATTCAGCAGATGTTGCCCCTCGTGTACCAGCACTAAAGTTGTCGATGAAGCGGACAGTTTGTCGTTCAAGCGGCACTGTTGTACCTCCAGATGTAACCAACACAACTCGTCGACTAGCGGCTGTATGAAAGTTGATAAAATCTCGAGCCTGATTGGTGTGCTTCTCTAGACTTGAGGGTGCTGGGTTCTCGGAAAAATAATCTCGCTCCGCAAAATCGGTAGTACTTTCTCTCTCTAACTTTGGGCGGGAGCTGGCGAACGACATTGTTCTGTCAGATGAATCGGAGAATATGGACTCGTAGGGGGGAGTCTCGAAAAAATTGAAGGGAAGGTTCAAGGTTTTGTTGGCCAGTAGGGGAATGATTCTGTTCAGTAACGAGTCGTAGGATGGGTGTTGTGTTGGCGGTATGATTGAACGTGGGAGGGGAGGAATCTACGCCGTGGAATCAGAATCAGCAGCTATAGTAGTGATTATAGAGGAGATTGATTGTGACTTACATGTTTATAACGCAAAAATTGGCATCCGCGGGTTATGGGTAGGTAGAATGGATTGCCTCGGTCATCGATTTTAAGAGGATCCCCGAGCGCTATTAGGACGGGCGAAGGGGAGATAGTTCGCTGTGTAAGGTTAGCCTACTCCAAGGCCATTTACAGCCTCGAGCGCAAGGCTAACACAAGGCTGCAACTTTTTGAACACCTTATAAGTATACGAATATTCTCTGATCTATATAATCCTCTTTATAGAGAGTATTCTAATAAAAACAGACCTATAATTTTTAGTAAATTCAAGCTATATAATATAATTTCTAATAACTTAACTAATATAGAAGTATAAGAAGAAGATTAAGAAATAGAATTATATATATAATATTAAAAGCTTTACTATATAAGTTAAAAAGAGCTTATATAATAGGATTAATAAGACAAAGTTATTACTAATATAGGTTAATACTATTAGTGTCACTTATATAACTTATAGTAATTAAATCTAATCTAGATATATAAAATAATAAAGTATTTAAAAAGTATCTTATAGATATCTTCTAAAGGCTACTAGACTAGTACTTTCGAGAAAGACTCTAATAACTCTAAGTTAGTAATAGTTAACCTTTATCTCTAATAATATATTCTATATAGTTTTTAAAACGTTTAGAGATTTAAGAGCTTAAATAAGAATATAATTAAAAAGACTAAATAAGTAAGGTCTTTAATAAAGTATTTCTAAGACTCTTTCTAACTATTACTTAGACGTTCGATTATAGATAGTAAAATAGTATTTCTATAGAGTAGTTCTTTAGAGCTATCTACCTAGGTTCTCGCTAAGGTGTGACGACACGTACGCAAGGCCTACGGTGTAGGTTGTAGAATCGTAGAAACTGTTAAATACAAGGATTCTAAGCTAAGGAGAGAAGAGAAGAAGGACAGAAGCCCAGGAGCCAGAGGCTCTTAAATACATGAGGTGCGTCCAGCGCATGCTAAAGCAAGGGATCTGCTAAAGTAAGGGATCTTGCTAAAGCAAGGGATCTTCTAAAGCAAGGCACCTCTGATTAGCCGAGTTCCTCCCAGGGTCTTGTCTCCGTAGGGTGGCGGTCAGAACCGTCACATTACCCCCCTCTTTTAAAAGAAGCTTGCCCTCAAGCTTGTAGAAGCCTCTGTACTATCCTCTAAGTCTTCGTACGAATCCTCCCCATCCTCATAAGCTCTAATCTATTCACCTAAGCGACGCGGGGGACCTGGTTATGTAGGGTGTACTATATGGAAGTTCCTTAGCTTGTGTAGCGAATATTTAAAGTCATAAGCAGGATACTATTCTAGGTCCTCGTCGTAGCCTACCTACTTTACTCTATAGTATAGTCTACTCCTTACTTTCTTTACTACAATCACTTCCTCTACTTCCTACTCCTTATCGTCTGTAACCTGTATTAGCGGGAGTGGTTCGTTTATTTGCTCTAGTAGAGGGTTGTCTAAGGCTTTCTGTAGGCGGTCTAGAGAGAATACAGGGTGTATTTTCATAGACGCTAGTAACTTAACTTCGTAGAAGTGTCTAACCTTTTAAATTACTTTATATAGGCCTACTATTTAATAGTCTAATTTATAGCTAGGGCGCTCTATCTTCTAATTCTTTATAGATACTTAGACCTTATCTCCTACTTTAAAGTCTACTTCGCGTCGGTAGAGGTTAATATCTCTTCGCTTCTTATTCTATACTTCCTTTATAATCGTATAAGCTGTCTTCTACGCTTCTTAGAGCTTTTTAACTACCTGCTATACCTCTTCTTAGTTTAGCTTTTCTTTTAGCGTAGTAGAGTTTAGTATATTCTAGTTAAAAGAGGTACGAGAAGAGTAGGCGTTTAGGAGCTTAAAAGGCGACATTCTAATACTCTCGTGAGGCAGCGTTAGCTAGGCGTAGTCTATAATAGGTAGTAGTTTAGACTAGTTATCCTAGTAGTAATTAATAAAGAGGCGTAGGCGCTAGTCTAAATACTAGTTCATGATTTCTGTTTGTCTATCTGTTTATAGATAGAAAGTAGTAGAAAGCTTAATCTAGATATCTAGTATCTAATAGAACTCTATCTAGAAGTTAGAGATAAATTAAGGTCCTCTATCTAATACAATTGTCTATAGCGCTCTATAGTGTTAGTAAACGTACGATATATAAAGCTAGGCTATATCCTTAGCTATTATTATCTTATAGTAAGGAATAGAGATACTTTACTTACTTAAACAGTTAATTACTATATATACTATATTATAACTAAACTTATCTTTTAAGAAGGACTTAAAGTCTATTATAACATGTTACTACAAGCGGTCTAGGACTAGTAGTAGATGTAGGAATCCAGGGGTACAGTCTCTTAGAACGTATACTCTCTTATAAGCGTAGTAGTTATAGATATACTAGGCTACATCCTAAGGAAGTTCTTTCTAATAGTACTTCTAGCTAAGGATTCTTGTTATCTTTACTTTACTAGGATGCGTAGAGGAGATCTAATCGTAAGCTTCTTGAATTAGATTAGCTACTAGGGTTTCTAGCGTAGGAACTACTAATCGTCCTTAGTAGAGAAGTAGTCTATTGTCTAACTAGAAGTCTCCTAGCTGCTCCTTTACTTGCTTCTAGAGAGCGGCTAGAGAGTCTACTATACGATTAGCTATTAAAATACGCTCTATTAATTAGCTTAGCTTGTGTATTATCTTATCTAGAGGGTTAAGGTCTAGGCTATTGTTTTCTAGGATTGCTAGGTCTAATTGTTCTAGCTAAAGTAGTGCCTTTGTTCGAATGAATACCTTAAGCTCGTCCTGCGAGCCGACGTCTTATTCTCTTCGCGTAAGAGCATCAGGTTAAGTATTATTCTTACCTGTCTAGTATATAATTATAAAGGAGTATTAAGAGAGTAATTCAGCCTAACAAGCCTAGCGGCTAGTAAGCTGTTTAGTTGTTATAAAATACTTAAGTGCTTTATGATCGGTGTACACTTTAAACCGAGAGGGCGCGCTTTAGAGTTTAGAGTACTAATAGCTAAAAGAGCGTACGATAGCTAGTATCTCTTTGTCGTAGATCTCGTAGTTGTATTCCGTAGAGGCTATAGTCTTTGAAAAGTAACCTACGAGATGCTATTCGTTATTAGAGTGTAATTAAGAGAGTATACTAGTAACAACTCTATTAGAAGCGTCTGTTTTAAGCTTGTATTCTAAGGCAGGGTTATAATGTCGGAGGAGTAGAGAGGATATAAGGCGCTACTTTAGTTCCTTAAAAGCTTACTAGCAAGGCTTATCGAAAATAAAGGGAGTTAAGGCTTTTG
The DNA here is from genome assembly GCA_001399465.1 of Hymenoscyphus scutula. Classification (NCBI taxonomy): domain Eukaryota; kingdom Fungi; phylum Ascomycota; class Leotiomycetes; order Helotiales; family Helotiaceae; genus Hymenoscyphus; species Hymenoscyphus scutula. Next base: position 31,572 of record LKTO01000350.1, on the reverse strand, counting down.
TTAATCGTGTAAGTAGCTTAGTAATAATTCTATAGTCGTAGATAAAGCGCTAGTAGAAGTTGTAAAAGCTAAGGAAAGACTAGACTCCTTTGACTATACTAGGCTCCTTCTACTTATATATTATAGAGACTTTGTCTAGGTCTACTTTAATACTATCGGTACTAACTATAAAGCTAAGGTACTTAGTTCAAGTAACGCTAAATTTACACTTCTTAATATCTGCCTGTAGGCCAGCATCGCGAAGCTGCTAGAGGACCTTATATACGTGCTCGTTATATTCTAAGGGATCGTCTAAGTAGATAAGGATGTTATCTAGGTAGGCTGTATAAAAGTCGTCTAGGTAGTTAAAAAGTACGTCGTTTATATAGCGTTAGTATGTTGCCGAGCTATTTGTGAGTCTAAAAGAGAGTACTTTATACTTGTATAATCTATACCTTATACGAAAGGTAGTTAGGTCTTCTACGTCTAGGTATACTTGAATTTAGTAGAAAGCCTAGCGAATATTAAGCTTTATAAATATCTTTACTCTAGCTAGGCGAGCGAGGGTTTTGTTAATTAAGAGTAAAGAGTACTAGTCCTTATAAGTAAGAGCGTTAAGCTTACGAAAGTTAATATAGAAGCGTAGACTACTATTTAGTTTATATATAAAGAGAGTAGGTAAGGTAAAGAGTACTTAGCTTGACTTAATAAAGCTCTTATCGAGGTTCTTAATTAGATACTACTTAATTACTTTAAGCTTGTCTATTAACTAGTTATATAGCGAGCTATACTCTAGAGTATTTAGAGCTTTAAGCTTAATTTAATAATCGTAGAAACGGTAGAGTAGAAGCTTGTCTAATATAGCCTTTAAGAATACGTCTTTATATAAACAGTGTTATAGAGGAAGCTTATTCTTAATATCCTAGAGAGTTACTTTATTATTATCCTTTAGAGTCTCTTTCTTCTAGATTACTTAGTCTAATTCGTATAGGCTTGTTATAAAGAACTCGTTCTCCTTTCGTCGTAAGTAAAAGTAGAATCTATTTATACTAATATAAGTAATATTTACTAAAGGTAAGTCTTATAGTATAGAAACTAACTTCTTTATAATAGGCTATAAGAGTATAGTTTTCTATAGGCTAAGTTCTTACTACATTTAATATATCTTGTCTTATATATTCTATTTATACTTGTTACGTCTAATAGTCTTAATTTCAGCTGTTTCCTAGCTCTTATAACCTAAGTCTTCTTCTAATAGCGTTCTAGGCAAGGGCGAGCGAGTAGAGCGAGAGAGGATTATATAGAGTAGTAAGGCTTACTAGCCGTCTTAACGTTATATATCCTCTTAATTTATTATATATTCTCTAGCTAGTATATCTTACTAGTGTTCTAGCTAGTATCGTTAAGAGTGTATATAGCTTCTAGGTATACGGATTTCCCTTTAAAAAGTTAGTAGTTTATTATTATCTAGCTATATTAGTATTCCTTATCCTAGATTAAGCTAAAGGTTAAAGTATACTATCTATTTAAGTCTAAGGATAATATTATAGTTTCTAAGGTTAAGGATATAGAAGAGGATGTCTATTTATTAGTATCTATCTATAGAGAGTTAAAGAGTAAGGAAGTAGGTAATAGATTTACTTAATTTACTATTAAACCCTTTAGTAGTAATAGTTTATATAAGCTTTTAAGAGGTAAGGTTAAAAAATTTTACTATCTTAGTAGTAAATGTAGTATTAATAAGAGCGTAGGTTATAATAGTAATTCTATTATTTATAAGAGTATATAGAACTATAAAGTACTTTCTACCTATTAATCGACTTAGGTTAATCTTTTCTAGACTAAGAGTATACTCTAGGCAGGAGTCTTAGCCTAGGGTTCCTCTTTTTCTAATTCGTCTAAAGCGTCTTTGTCTTCTTCTTCTTCTTCTACTTCTTTAAGGTCTACACGCTTTAGCTTAGGACAGGTAGTAGCGTAGTGTTCTTTTCTGTAGTAGTTGTAACAGTTAGTGTTCACATCCGCGGGCGCTAGTCTTCTTGCTTTACTAGTACGAGGGAGCTTACTAGTGTTATAGAGAAGAGCGGCAGGTGTTATACAGGAAGCTAGGCCTGGTCTATATATAGTAAGCGGCGTAGAGGCTGTCATATAGCCCTAGGCAGGAGCAGAAGGGTAAGTAGGTTACGTAGATTTCTCTTAGAATGTCTTTTAGCACTTCTCTCTTATATTGATTCGTCTAAGCTCTATGTCTAACGACAAATAATTAACTACTAGTTCCTGGTAGGTATCTAGTATATATAGTATTAGAGCTATTTCTCTTTAGAGTAGATATAAGTCGATCGTATAGGTCTAGGCGGAGGCATTCCTAGGGAATCTATACTTCTCTAGCTAGGTGTAGGAACTAGGTTTAGAATTCTTAGAAGGTTTATATAATCTTTATCGTTAGATAATTATACTTATATCTTATATCCCTTACTTAGTTTAGATTAACGAAAATAGAAGTAAGGTAGTTAATCATTTCTTCTACTAAGATAAAGTAGGTCTAGGAGTCCTTATCTATTCGCGGCTAAAGGTGTTTCTAGGCATCGCCTGTTATACGATTAAAGATATAAAACATTCTTTCTACCTTGTCCTAGAACTAGTCTCTATTACTTCTAAATTTCCCTTATATCTAGATCTTCTAACCTAAGAATGTAGGATCTATCCTGTCGGATAGAGGCTGTGGGTCTAGCAACTTCACTAAGTACTTATAGCTTGTCATCGTTGATTCTAGGTTTTATTCTATCAATCGTACGATATTTAGAAGTGACAGTGCGGCCGTTTAGAGATCAATATCAGAGTTACTTGAAGGCGAAAGTCGGCTAAGAAGCTTCTCAAGTAACTCCTGGGTTCACGACTAGTCCTGGCTGAGTTCTCAGACTTGTTCTCGCAAGGTGTCTAAGGGTTTAGGGGCGTCGTTGTAGTCAGAGTCCAGCTGGTGCTCAAGCTAAGCTACTAGAGAATTATCATTATCTTGTTATAGATTTAGGTATCCCTGTCCACAAGACATGTGTCAAGTAGTAACCCCTAAAGGCACTTTCTGTTATGATGATGCCATAGTAGCAGTAGTAGTTGATATTAGTGTGTTTTGCTTCAAGGAATACTCGTCTCGTTACGTAGTAGTATCTAGGACTCTCTAGTCACTAGATCTTCTCAACTCCTTTTTAAAAAGCACTACGGCTAGGCAGTTAAGGATTGTAGGGTCCTTCTATCACGCTAGATAGACAGGCAGGGAGATTATCTATAGCCTTCCTAGGCAGTGTGTGCAAGCTTAGAATAATGTAACGACACGTACACAAGGCCCACGGTGTAGGTTGTAGAATCGTAGAAACTGTCAAATACAAGGATTCTAAGCTAAGGAGAGAAGAGAAGAAGGACAGAAGCCCAGGAGCCAGAGGCTCTTAAATACATGAGGTGCGTCCAGCGCATGCCAAAGCAAGGGATCTGCTAAAGCAAGGGATCTTCCAAAGCAAGGCACCTCTGATTAGCCGAGTTCCTCCCAGGGTCTTGTCTCAGTAGAGTAGCGGTCAGAACCGTCACATAAGGTCTTAAATATAATATAGAAATAATATAAGAAGTTAAAGACGTAGAATTAACTACTATGCTAGTGAAGAATAGAGTGTAGAATGTCTAGAAAGAGAGTTAAACTTTATAACTTTATTTATAAATAGGTATATAAAGAGGGAATAGAGGTAAAGGAGGTGTAAATAAGTACTAGCTTTATAAAGGGTTTCTTAAGACAAGGAACTACGTAAGAAAGAGAGAGAAGATCATACGTTTAGTTATAGATTTACTAGCCCTTCCGGCTAGAAAGTAATTAAAGAGGTAATACACTACTATACTTTTAAGCGGCTCCGTTACCTCTTAACCTAATTGAGTATGTTTGGAGGTATATCAGGTAACAACTGTATAAGAAGAAGAAACAACCAAAGAATAAGGGAGATTTGAAGCGTATGTGGATTGAGGAATGGAATAAGGTACCCCAGGTGGGGAAATAGATTAAATACTAGCCCAATTCCGTATGCTATCCCTTCAAGAGGAGTTTGCTAAAGAAATTTCAAAATCAATCGTAAATAGAACATCCTTTGTTGTTTCAATCGTTACCCACTCCTCAACGACGTGATTGCTAGTACTTATCTGGCCTCCAAATTCTGTTTTCCAATCCGTGACATCCCATTCAAGTCCCTTGGTACTTATCACGGAGGGCTCCTTTAGTGGGATGATCCCAACGTTCTTGCCCAAAGTCATGATCTGATGGTTTTGCTGGGCGCGGATCTGGTGCTTCCCTGATTTCAAGACAAACGTGATCCCCTCACTCGAAAGAAGAAACATTTTCCCAGAATCGTACGTCTTTTGGAAGAGGTACAGATGGTGTAGAACAGAGATTCCTTGGTCGACTCGTCCACCCAGGCCACCGAGAGCTACAATGTTCATTGGTGCTGGTTTCTGAGGGGACCAAATGTTGTTGACAGCTTTAGTGAAATCTGTCGAGTATTGGTCTTGCTCGTGGATGATTTGCACGCCCTTTCCCTCCCAGTATTGTCGAACTGGGGGAAGGAGCGAGTCGAGGTCTCCGATGACGAGGTCAACTCCAAGCGTGTTATGGTGCAGCATGTTTATATCGTGAATGCGATTAGCACCTCCATCTGCAGCTACTTTGTATACACAGTTCTCCCATATCTTGCTGTAGACCGAGGATCTCAGTTCCATAGGTTGGTTGAGTACGACCAGAGAATAATCGCCATGTGCATGGGGACTATCTGTGAAGATATCGGCTGGATGCCAAATCGTTGTTTCGTCCACCATGTGTCCTGCGGGATAGGCAAAAGCGAGACACAAGGAGGATGGCGAGAGAGATTTCTGGGAGAAGATAGATGGAAGAAGGATACAGACTGCTTTCGAGATTCGCCTCCGTGAGGTAATATGTGCTTGTAGGTGGGCTGATGAAATTCGTGTTCTGTGGATCCTTGCGAGATGCCTCCCGGTCAGCTGCTATTAGGACCAAAGTTGCTGCCTGAGGAATCAACAAAGTATAAGAAGCTGCATTGAATGACAATAGTGATAAAAATACAATTCCATTGCATTATCATTACCCAACACCCCTGAAATCATGTATACATAAACCCCTATCAAATTCCCATCCCTTATTACTTCTTTATACCAAGTCCCTAAAATTCTCATTTACAAACAAACCATCAAAACCCCCGAACCCAAAGACACAACCAGCAAACTCACAGCAGTCCAAGACATTCCTCCCAAAGTATGCGAATTTCCACTACTCTGACTAGAAGAACTGCTACTACCCGAAGAAGCGCTCCCCGCCGTCGCACTTCCCGCTCCAGCACCCGTCGCGACAGAGGGTTTATCATTCCCCGGAACATTAGCGGCACTCGGAAACGAGGTTGAATTTGTAGAGCTCGGTAAATCCGAAGGGCCAGCAGAAAATGGTAATTCCGTGCCTCCATTCGGAGTGGGAAGAGAGGAAGTCGAGGAGGTCGAGGAGGTCGAGGGGGTCGAGGGGGGAGATGGTGATAGTGTACTCGGTGGGGTGGGTGGGAGGATTGCTTCAGAGGGAGTAGGAGTGGAGAATGAGGATGTTACTGCGGCGAAACTTTCTCGTGCGCGGGAGGAGTTGATTTCGTTTATTGTTATTATTGCTGATGTGGTGATTGTTCTATAGGTTGAGAGTGTGAGGGTTCGTGTTGTGGTTATGGAGTAGGTCCAGTACCAGGACCAGTAATACCTAGGGGAATGTTAGAAAGTACTAAGATTGTGGATGATAGACATACCAGGTAAAGGTATAGAAGTAATCCCGATAAATAGTAACTTCAGAAGGAGGAACAGAAGTCCTTGTCACCGAAAAACTGGTCGTCGTGGTTGGCAAATCGACAATCGTAGGTGCTGCTGTTCCAGTCCCGGCATTTCCACCACCTCCTCGCGTCGAAGTGACTCCATTCGTGACATAGGCGGTACATTTCGAATCGGTACAGCAAGCATGGATACCTCTAACGAGATAGCATTGGTTTCCTGCGACACAGTAGTTGCCGTTCGAGCAGCATTCTCCGCCTTTTGGATAGCAACCAATAGTTCCGCAACAATTCCAACCCGAAGGACAAGTTCCTCGAGATCCGCAGCAGGTGTCTCCTGGATTGGCGCAGTATAATGAAGCAGGACAGCAGTTTTTACCCGGCTTGCAGCATCCGAGTGTGCAGCAGGTGTCTCCAGAAGGACAGCATTTGTTGATATCTGAAAACGTGTTAGAGAGAATAAGGGAGAGGTTGTTTTAGGGAGACTAACTTGAACAAGGCGAGTAGCCAGCATCAGCGCAGACAGCACGCCTTCCAAGCCATGAATCTATAAGTGATCTCCCATCAAGAGGTATTGCTCCAACATTTTCACTTCCAGACTGCTCCAAGCCAAAGAAACCCGCCCGAGGTAAATCATCATCCCCGGAATCAAGTTTCGCTAGATCGCGTGCGACATTGTTGTTGAAGCCCTTTACTCCTTGAGTAAAAACAAATGCTGAAAATAGAACAATGGCAACGCCAAATGGCTGGGAGAGTAAAACCATTGCGGAAGTATCCTTTCCTCGACAAATACAACAGTAAACAAGATCCGCCAAATCACCCTACCATCGACAATCTGGGATACTACCTGAGATATATATACCAAAATTGCTCTCAGGCAGCAGCTAAACGCTCTTTACATGGATCCAGCATCGCGGTCGATTTCCTTGGACAACCCCTGTTCAGAGCCCAACTTCTCTCCCGCTTCTCATGTGGTACCAATAGTATATGCCCTTGGAAAAGATCAGATAAACATGACAAAGGCCTATTGTCGATCTGCAAAGCAGGCGATAACAAGGACAATATACCTGAACTTTCTAACGAGCTCAAAGAATTACCTTAAGAAAAGTCTCAGAGAGACATCTTAACAACAACTTGGCCACATATCAAGTGTGGTATAAACATATACCACATAGCCGGAAAAGGGGAAAACAACGCATGACAACTAACCTTACAGATACAAGTAAATACCATACGGAAAAGCCCCAGAATCCCCCCTCAAAAACCAGGTCCAAAAAAAAAGAAACGGAGGAAAATTACAGCGAATGCACCATGTCTCTTACCCCTCAACTCGCCAATCGAAACCCAACCACAACGCCACCTCAATCTTGAGGCTGAATCTTGTTAATTTGATAGGAAGACGGCTCCACAAGCGTGCCAAAAAAAAACGACACAAGAGATAACAAGTAGCATTTTTCGAAGGATTCGCCAAGTTTTGTTGGGCTGCGGGATGAGATTGGAATCGGGGGATATGACATCCCTTGTGATCAATATCGTGTCAACTTCCCCTGTTTTTCCCACAGAGAAAACGCCTGAGAACGCCTTCAACGTTCTGGCTAGTGGTGGCTGCTGCATGTTGAGCGGGGGGGGGGGGGGGGGGGGGGGGGGGGGGGTAACTGGGCGGAAGCGGTTAGGAAAAGCTGATTTAAGGAAAGATGGGAAGGGCGTGGATAGGACGAGATGCTCTGAGTAATTTTTCTACTGCAGGTCATAAAGATTATGAATCCGTCTAGTCGCTCTGGCACACTATTCAAGGTCGTTACTACTCCAACAAAGCAGATGATCAATTGGAAAATGGAGAAGCTGAGAACCATGAAGGCGGTGTTTGCTGTTTGATATAACATAATGCGGGGTGACATCTCCAAGGCTACCGTAGGTAAAGGTAGAGCTCCCAGGCCCTCGCATATCCTCAGACCCGTTCCCTTTCAATACAAACAACCCATCAAAAGCTCCAACCCCCAATAAATTCCTCTCCTCGTCACGAAACAAGATCACTAAATCTTTCTCATACAAAATACCTCCAACAAAAATGTCCGCCTCCGACGCAAAAGTCCTGAAGACCGAGCCCTTGGTATAATTACCCCGCCCCCGCCTTCTTGGAACCTGGAAGCTACATACTTGTACCCATATCCAAACACAGAGCCTCACCTCCACATCAGAAACAGCTGCAGATCACTAACCTCTTTTCATCCGCCAATAGCCAGAACCAGAAGCAAGATGGACAAAGTTAATCAAGTAGATATATGCCCTTCTCAATGCCATCGCAAAGAGGCCAAGCTAACCCTCACAAACTAGGACAACCTACTCAGACCCCCTCGGCGTCGAACGAACCTGGGAACACGCAGAGCGAAGAACCCGTCCTAAAGGCTCCGACATCGACGGCGTAGGAATAGTGGCTATCCTCTCGAAAACTACCGGTACACCCCCTTCTCTCCCCCGTCCTCAACCACCCCCCTCGAAGAGTATCCATTTTACTAATACACATTCCCAAAACCAGGCAACGAAATCATCCTGCAAAAGCAATACCGTCCCCCCCTCGACAAGATAGTCATCGAAGTCCCCGCGGGCCTCGTCGACGCCGGCGAAACCGCAGAGCAAGCCGCCGTCCGCGAGTTGAAGGAGGAGACGGGGTATGTGGGAGTGGTGAGTGAGAGTAGTCCTGTGATGTTTAATGGTATGTTTCCTTTCCCCTTCTTCCCTATATACACCTCCACCCTCCCCCTCCCATCCCCATTATATCCTAATACACAACTCTAACCCTAAGAAAACCAAAAGACCCAGGCTTCTGCAACACTAATCTCCGCATGATCCACGTCACAGTCGACATGTCCCAACCCGAGAACCAGAACCCCAAACCGGAATTGGAGGAAAACGAGTTCATCGAGGTCTTCACGTTACCCCTGAAGGATCTCTGGGCCGAGTGCAAGAATTTGGAGAGGGAGGGATTCGCCATTGATGCGAGGATCGGTACGTTGGCTGAGGGGATTGAGATTGCGAGACGTTGGGGATTGTAAACTGGCTGGGCTACTGGGATACGGGGGAGGATGAAGTGGGCATGATACAAATGTCTGAGGGAAGATGAGTGCGGGGCGGGGATAGACTTGTGCATGGCGGCGGGCTTTGACACAAATTGATAGATGAAGGGTGGTTTAAATCGACGATGGATCAAACTGCTCCAGCTCAACGAAACTTACAAATCAAGGAAGGTTCTACCATTCCAAAACTATTTTTTGTATTGTACAATTCCCCCGTCCTTCGCAAAGTTCTCGTATAAACTCAAAGCCGCTAAATGAATATATGTTACGCTTTTACTTTCCCGCAAAGAACCACGTCTTCCCCTAGAGGATACCACCTAGCACCTTGAAGTTGTGCAGCAGTGATCGGTGTACCACTCTCATCGCGTCTTCTCTCTGGAGAAACAACTACCCCTCCCGTTCCTAACCACGTCGGAGCAATAGTAATGATAACGGAATCCACAAATGGGATATTAGAAGGCAAAAGTAAAGAGTTGATCACGTTCCCACCTCCCTCAATCATAACACTCCCAATTCCCTCATCACTCAACGCCTTTAAAATACCTCCCCACTCTAACCTCCGCTTCGTATCCTCAAGCTCAATAAACTTTCCACCCAACCCCTCAAGTAAATCCCTCTTCCTAGAATCCAAAATCCCCTTCTTGGTAATAATCCAAGGCGCCCTCCCCCTCCCCTCCCTCACAAGTTGAAAAATCTTACTCTGAGAACTAAAATCCCACCTCGCATCAGGATCAACAACAACAGGTCTAGGCTGTCTCTCTAACCCCTCCCCACCATAACCACCTACCCCCTCAATACGACAGTTCAAACCGGGGTTATCAGCAACTGCCGTTCCCACACCGATCAAAATCGCATGGTGGCGCGAGCGGAGGTAATGCGTCATGGCTTTTGATTCCGGCCCAGAGAGAATTGTTTGTGCCCCGGGCGAGAGGGCGAGTTGGGCATCGAGGGAGGTGGCGTAGGTTAGTGTTGTGAATACTTTTTGGGGTCGCTCTGGTGGTTGGGTGACGGTGAGCGGGGGGAGGTGAGGCTCGAGGAATGAGTGGTGTTCTTTTGGAAAGTTGAGGGTATTTGTGGATGCCATTTTTCTCTCTTTCTTCCAGTTGTGGTAGATGGCAGAGGTTTTTCCCAAGTTACTAGTTGAAACTGGACGACGAAGAAGTGAATATGAAGCTCATAGTAGAGTTGAAGGTGATTGAAGACAAGGATACGGGTTTCTGTACAAGTAAGGTGGACCTATTCAGGTTGCCTCACTAAACAATTCCGTGACACGAGTAAGCCGGTGTGTTAACGGTATGTAAAAAGAAAATATAAGAGATCAAGCTCTTCTAGTAGATAGTTAGCTTGATAGGAGTTAGCTTGATAGGCAAGAGGCCCCACTCGCTCAACCCCTGCAAAATAAGGTAATTCTCGACCTCAAGCTCCAGCGCCCGCAACACCATCAAATACCTCCAAAATGTCGTCGCAAACGGTAAACATCGCCGTCCCGGGACTAAAACTAGGCACAGCCAGCGAATTCATCGCCGGCCCAGGAACACATATCCACGATGGTCTACTCTATTCCTCAATCCTCGGTCCAATCAAGACGACTACCCCTCCTAAGCCCGCGGGGCCTCAAAAACGATTGACGAAGATCACTGCTGCTGCGCCCGCTGTGCTCCCTACCATATCTATCGAGCGCGACATCTCTGCGAATAGTGGAAAGGATAGAGCAGGGAATTCAAAGTCGGAGATTCTACCTGAGGTTGGGAGTACGGTGCTTTGTAGGGTGACGAGGATTACACCCAAGGAAGCCAGGGTTGCGATTCTGGTCGTTGGGGAGACTGTCTTAGATGGGGATTGGCAGGGCCTGATACGAGTGCAGGATGTTCGCGCTACAGAGAAGGATAAGGTCAAGATCTTTGAGAGCTTTAGACCGGGGGATATTGTGAGGGCTATCGTAGTATGTATTTCCAATTCACTTTATAGAAAAATGACAGAGTAACTAATTTCAGATGTAGATTTCTCTTGGAGACCAATCGAATTACTACCTCTCAACCGCAAGCAACAACCTGGGCGTAATCATAGCTACGAGCGAGGCTGGGAATTCCATGTACCCAGTCAGCTGGAAGGAATGCCGAGATCCAGAGACGGGTAGGAGTGAGAGTCGAAAGGTGGCCAAACCATTTTGAGAGGCTTCTTTGCTATGCAGATTTGCGTGTATATTAGTATAGCGGTTGGAGTTGGGGGTCTCAAAACGGTCTATGGCTTTACGGAATTTATTCTCGACACCACTTCTACTATTTGCCATGCCCGTGATTTGAGGAGAAGAAAGATTTTGCCTAACTGATGGGCCAATGCATTGACACGAGTTACCTGGTACTTGACCCTTCGAATTAGAAGCTCGAGACAAAATCATCACTATCTGAAATAGCTTGAACCACACCCCCAAGTAAGATAAGAAATTTTGGCAACAAGGACAGGTTCATTTCTTTGCTTGTGCTAGTCTGGCGTCAACAATCCGCTCCACCATCTTCTGGAGGATTGCCGACTCTCCACTTGTGCCTTTGGAAAAGTAACCTTCAACCGCCTTCTCGACGTATTTTCCAATCTGGTCAACCTCAACGTTGACCTCATCTCCAGTGACTTTGCTGGCTGTGACGACCTTCTCCTGTGTGTAGGATATCAACATGACCTCCCACCACCCCTCTTCTTCGTCGACCTTTGTAACCGTCAAGCTTGCGCCATCCAGAGTCACATAGCCCTTCTCAACCACGTATCTCAGGACCGTCTTGTCGCGGGGTTGGAAACGAAAGGTCATCGCATTTCCGTCTGGTTCCTTCTTCAAGATTGTAGCAACAGTATCGACATGGCCTTGCACAAAGTGCCCGCCCATCCGAGTGCTCGCAGAGACAGCCCGCTCCAAATTGACGTTGCTCTTCTCCTTGAGTGATCCCAAGTTGGTTCGACGCAGCGTTTCGGGGGCGACGCCAACTTTGAAGGAGGATTTATCGAACGCGGTGACGGTCAAGCATGTGCCGTTGATGCTGATGCTGTCGCCCAGATGGCAATCGCCTAGAATTTCGGAAGCGTTAGATATCGTGAGGGTGGTGCCTCCATCCTCGGATTGTTCATTGAGCTCGGAGACGACTGGAAACGGTGAGTAATTGTAGAATTGAGGGGGAAGAATGGTACGAACCGCCAATGATCTCTACGATGCCGGTAAACATGATTTCGGCCTGTGTTAGGAAGAAAGTCCTGTCACATATCGAATTAATGCGGATGATGGAGGGCAGATTTGTAAGTTCAATTACACGCACTTGGAGGTGGGGTTCGGACCGCTAGGTTACCGGCCCGCTCGCTTGGGGAGACAATTTTCATACTCATAAAATATAGATAGCTTTGAGTATTAAACTACAGTAGTAGTCAGTATACTTTGCCAACATAAAGCTGCTTACTTCTAAGAATAAGTAATTTATCTGATTAACACCAGTATTTCTAAGATACATATTACGTTCTCGACAAGTTATATTCTTCAGAAAGTTATACTTATTATACTGACCCAGACAGTGTCTTAGTACATAAGAACTTAAGAAATTTGAGGTCAGGCTTTATGCTCTGAAAAATACCTCAATATCCTCTATCTACTTCGCTATATTCTTATCCCTACTCGCTTTAGTAAAGAAAATAGATTTAATAAGATACTTACTCTTTTCCCGACACGTCATTTTATCTCCATCCTTAGTAGCTACATCTGAGGATTTCTCACCTGGAGGTTCTTCGGTGTGCTGGTCTTGGGTGCACGTCACTCCATTGTAGATATATCAGTCATGAGAATCAGTGATAAGAGCGAGTGTGGAGCATTGATATCATATTCCATTGTACAACATCAGTACTAGCTATCAGAATAGCTTCCGACCAATCAAGATACATCATTGCCCTTGGGGCCGCTGAATTTCCCCCCATGTACGCCAATCCCCAATTGCCAGAAATTTTCAATATAAACATAAGAAGCTCAAAGACGTCGTCTCAGGTATACTGGTTCGTTGATCGTGTCAATCCAGATGTAGAAAATATGTTCTCGTGAAGGAGTACAGTAGGTAGGGAGGCAGGTAGGTATATAGACCAAATGCCTAGGTTTCTTTCATTTCGTGCTCATCACCAAACGGTGTCGATTTATCTCCTTCACTTCCCTTGGGTCGCTTCGTCACAGCGCCGAGTGAGCCATGACTTGCGGCTCGAGTAATGGGCGATGGATCCCGGAATGGTCCCTGTTGCATTGTTGGGGTGTCGTCGATGATGGTGATTGCTTGCGAGTCCCGATCCAGAAGACTTTCCTCCCGGGGCCTTCCGGATGAATAGGTCGAAAGAGGCTGCTTCTTGTTTGGGACCCGGATCACCAGCGGCTTGACTTGAGTGGCAGTGTTGGCATTGTTCAAGAATGTTGATCCAACGGAGAAAGCAGGACTCGGGGGTCTTGCGGTTCCATATTTGCCAAAATCCACACTGGGGACAGGCGGTGTCATCTCTCCGGGTGAGCCAGCTCCATTCGATTTGACACTGACCACTGCTGCCTTTCCTCGAATCACAGTCTGAGCAGGCACTGGAGACACAATGGCGTTCTTTCCATAGATGGTTGAGGCAACACTGTTCCGGGCATACGAGGTACGTTCACTCACACCGGAATAAGTGGAATCCCGCAGGTCCCCAGGCATGAAAAAATGTTCTTGTTCGTAAGGACTGCTTGCGGCGGAAGACAACGCAATCGGGATCGGTGGAACTGGTGGTACAAGGAGGCCAGGCGTTGATGGAGCGGATCGATTGGTGACGCCAGGAATATAAGCGATTTGAATAATGTTCGATGCGCGAGTGAGGACAGTTGAGGCTATCGACCCTACTGTGTGTGTTGATGCCCTCGCGTCTCGTCGCATCGTGAACTCCTTCTCGGCTTCGGTTTGTTCGTCCTGGTCATCGATCCAATTGTCTTGCTCATATTGTTGCCTCTTGGTCTTGATGCAAAACCTCCAGACCATGTAAGTCACGACGGCAATCACCACCACTCCTCCGATCACTCCACCAGCGATTGCTCCTCCATTCGGACCACCACTTGCTGCCTTTGCTGGGGTTATGGTTGTAGAATTTGGATCCCGAATACAGGTGGTCTGCTGGCATGCGTCGCAGGTCGGCGGGATTTGGCTACACACCAGTCCCGCCGCGCAGTCGGGACAGGAAACAGCACTGTCGTCACAAACCACACATCTTCGAAAGAGAGAGGCAAACTGAGCTGTGCGCGGATTAGTCCATGAATCTGGATGAGGAACGTCGTCACCACATACCGGGTTCAAATACCAAAGCCATTATGCGGGACGTCCACGGCTATGTTGTATTATGTGATTATGTCCGTCCAAGAACCCTACGCTATCGTTGTGTCGAGCTGTCTGGCAATACGTGTGACTCGTCGCGATATATTGAGGTCCAAGGCGAGGGTCGGTAGACGTGATAAAGAGAACCTGCTCCACAACAAAGGTGTGCTGAACGGATCAGGGGGGGGTTAAAAGCGCAGGCGGTATCTCCTATTCCCACACCGTGACACGACTTTGCAGCGAAGAGATTCCGTTCCGGCGGGTATGAAGGGCGTTCGAGGTGATGTGCGTTGCCGTTGGGTCGCCGTCCAGATTGGAGTCGAAGTCGACGGTCGCAAAAGATGAGAAGGACGGATGCCTTGGAAGGGAGAAGGGGAGAAAGGAGAAGGAAAACGAGTGTGGTAGAGAACAAGCTCCGAAATATGGGAGGAGTGAAGAGTGAAGAGTGAAGGCGGGTAGCAGTGAGGTGCTTCGCAGCGGCTACATGGACGACGAGGAAGCTAGTTTCGTTTCTTTTCGACTCGAAGTCGGTCGTCGTTCGTTTGATGTTCAGACGGAAGAAGAGAGCGACAAAAGCACGGCGATCTGCTCGATCGATGGGGGGGAGCAGCACCAGACCTCCACCCCATTTCGCTTGCCCCTGAATCCTTCCAGGTTCCCGATGTGCAGCCTGAGTGCAGCCTGAGGCTAAAGATCAGTACCGCTAGTCCCAAGAAGGGAGTTAGCCCAAGACCAGCAAAGCGGCAGTCGCTTCTCTCCTTCTCTTCTCACTTGTACCTATCTCCCGCACTTCGATTGTGTCGTTGTTTAACCTGGCAACCTGATTCTTAGGCGTACAGGGCACTTGCGTTCATGGTGGCCCGCATACTCTACGTAACTGCCGGTTTGGTCCTTTCCCACCAACCTTCGAGTAGGATGCAGTCAAAATACATGTGGACGCCGCTTTTGTCCAGCCCTCGGAGTTTACCCCATCCATCCATCCTTGGATGCAGATGCTGACATGAACCGAAGAATCTAAAGGGATAGTGATCACGTGGTATATTTGAATCTCCGATTTCGGACCGAGGACCTTTGAGCATCCTTAACGTTACTACACGGTGCGTCATTACGCTCTTAGTATTGTACAAACTCTTTTATCACCTAACACTAAACAATCGCTACAACTTCACCTGGGCAGGTCTCAACGATCTAAGAACAACCTTACTCGGCATAGAGAGAGTTCAAAGCCCATGTAATGCGGTCCGCCATATTCCGCCGAAGCCAGCAGGCTCTAAGAACACAAGAGCCTTTAACCCGCCACACCTTCTCGACAGCTTCCTCTCCTACTCCTTCACCAGTCCCAACCATATACAAATCACAGAAGAATAAATCCGCTCGAGCATCAACCGTAAACGTAAACACAAGGCGGTGGCAGAGCACTACCTCAAATTCGCAGTCAACTACCAGCGTCCCGGCAAGGGCAAGCGCGATACCACAAACACACTACGAATTCTTCCCTCAGACCCTCCCTCAAGGCCCTCCGCCATCAGGACCCTTCTACATCGACCCTCGCGAGCTACGAAAGGAGTTCTTACAACTCCAAGCAGTAGCCCACCCCGACCGCCACGGCGCCCACCTAAAACACCGCGCCGAAGCAACGTCAGCACGAATAAACGAAGCCTACAAAACGCTTCAGAACCCCCTCTTACGAACGCAATACCTGTTAAGTCAACGAGGAATCGACGTCGCTGAAGATGAGACAGCGAAGACTGAGGATCCGGAATTATTGATGGAAGTTCTTGATGCAAGGGAGGATATTGAGAATACGGAAGAAGAAGGGGAGTTGGAAGAGATGAAAGCTGTTAATAATGAGAGGATTAGGAGGAGTGAAGAGGTGCTTGATGGGGCTTTTAGGAGGGATGATTTAGGACTTGCGGCGAAGGAGGCGGTTAGAATGAGGTATTGGGTTAATATCAAGGAAAGTCTTGATACGTGGGAGAAAGGGAAACCTGTTGTTCTTGCTCATTAGAGCAATTTGGGTCGGGATGTATGATAGTATGTCTTTTGTAGGAAAATAGGATAGGAAGGGGACTGGTACTACAAGCTCAATGCGACCACCACCACCACCAACACGGAACCACCCAATCATGCGAGAGCATCAACTATCAGATAAATGAGCGGTCTCCCTCTCAACTCGTCGTCGGTCATGGAGTAGGTTGGAAACTCGTTGGATTATGAACGTTCCCTTCAAGTCTTCTCGACCCCTTATACGAGTTGGCACTCTGTACGGGCTGCGCAAACTGATAAAAGAGACATTTATTAGGCGTTGGATACTTTACACTACACGTAACTGTGCCTTAATCACAAAGCTAGAAATATCACATTCAGCTACTCTTTCATTCTCATCACAAGCTCGACAATAACCAGCGCCACTGAAACCAATCATGACGAGGCATTGGAAGGATAGCAACAAAGAATATCAACACTCCTCAATCGGTATTATCTTATCCACACTCCAAACCCGAGTCTTCCGGACTCTATACATGTTCCCAAAATTCTAATAACGCCATGCTCCAAAGAATGTAGCAGGAAATGTATACTCGCTATTCATGCTCCTAGTTTCTCGTAACTCATTCCCAGATACCGTCCATTGCCCTTGCCCGCAGTGTACCACAATATTCGCGTGGGAGAGGGGTTTCAAAGGCCAAGCATCCGTCGACAACTATCCCTAACCTTCGCTTCATACTCGGGTCTCCGTTCCCTCCACATCTTCGCAGCCTCCACATTTGCGGGACTCTCATCATTAGGCTCTGCCAACATGCTCATGACACTAATCAATATCTTCTCGACGCTCTGAATAGGTGACCAACGTTCGCTCGCGTGCTCGTAGTGGTTTGGGTCGTCTCCAGGTGGGTGGAGGATGGAGATACAGACTAGGCCGCTTGGATAGACTATTATCCATCGTATTAGCACAGCTTCCTAACATCTCATGTTTCCCCATATATCCATCCTATCGCAACCTCCTCAAGGACCAAAAATAACCTGGATCACTCACCATTCGGGTGCCACACCTCCCCCAAAAACCTCATACTCGGCGGCGCCAAGGGATAATCCCTAGGAAACTTCAACTCGGCAGGAAAGACGCCACCCTCGAATGGTGTTCCTTCTGGTCCTTGGATGAGGGCTTCCCAGTACAGGAGATCGTCTTCGGAGACGGGTCCTGCTGTTATGCCCTCGGGAGGGTTGTTGGAGAGCATTCGGTATTCTTGGAAGAGCCGGCGTTGGGCTGTTGTTGTTGCCATATTCGCGGTCAGTGTGTATGTTGGTATCTGAAGGGGTTGAGGGGGTGGAGTCTGTTTTAAGCTATCAAGGAGCGATGATAGCTTGGGCTAATAGTCGCATGGATTTGGTCGGGCCGAGGTCGGAAGAAAGATCCAGAAAGATGCTATTGATTCACTAATAATGGCAAATATATTTTCCCAAGAGTGTGATTTCTATATGATTCTAATATCTTCTAAAGGAGCGATCCTAAAGGGTTTTGATATTTACTACTACTACTAAGTCTTACTTTTAGAGTGTATTAATTGTTATAGGGTATTTGAATGTGTAGCCTTACCAACGCACCTACGGCCGGGTTACGTAATCTACTTGGACTTTCGGCCTCTGCACTCACCTCTATCTACTTGTATCTTTAACTAACAAACAACCTTCGACTTCACAACCCCAATTCCAATTTCAAAGGAAGAAAGACTACGCTCTCCAGAAGCAACCATGCCACGAATCCTCCCACCAACATTCCTCCTTCCCTCCCGCCGCTTCTTCTCCCAATCCCTCTCCCGACCCTTATTCGCCTCCGGCCCAGCACCACCCCGTCTCCCTCCAAAAGAGCAAGAAGAATTCGAGCGTCTGCAAAAGGGCTCCACCGGCGCGTTTAGTACACCAAGACCATTAGAGGAGCCCGTCAAAGTCGCCGCTGCGCCTTTACGACCACGCCCTCAAATCAACCAATCCCCCGCCTCTGAACCTACCGCCGAAGAAACAGAGATTAACGCACGCGTGGAGGCTACCGGCAAAGGAGAGGAGTTACACCCGGATGTTAGAAGAGGAGCTCAGCCCGAATTTGAAGGAGAGATCAATCCCAAAACTGGAGAGGTGGGAGGACCAAAGAATGAGCCTTTACGATGGGGAAGTACTGCTGAGAGAGGGGACTGGAGTTACAATGGACGGGTAACGGATTTTTGAACTTCTTTCGAGGTTAGAACCTGGTAGATGGATACTATAAGAGAGGGGTCTTGTCGGGTCTCTCTGTTTCCCTCAACCAGGTTAACGGTAGTATATTGATCTCTTGCCGAAGGTTTCTGACACCTCACCTAATAATGGAATTGCAAGTACCTTGGAGAAGAGTAATATAGTCATTTCAGTCCTAACAACTCAATGGCATGTCCCCTGGAACAGAGTTGAGAATTCCTCGCGTCAATCTAGCAAGTCGACCTTATGTAATCGTCTACTTGCCTAAGCGCCAGCCATATACTCCGTACTACTCCGCAGGAAATCGGACAACATTAATTAACATGTCCAAGATATGGTAATCCACTTCAACAACACTCTTGTCACCCTTTCCAAAGAGAAACCCTCGTTCATATTTATAAACCACCTGGACCGTGCCATGGCCAAACGAACTGCTGCCACAGATTTCCAGAGTGAGGCAAAATCTCAAACACCTCATGTCTGAGCACCCACACCCTTACCCGCCCAACCAACCCACCCCCCATCGTGCCATTTCCTCGCCCAGCACGGACAATGTAAGTGTTTCCTCGCTCTCTCTCTCTCCTTTGCGCTGCTTCTGCTTCTCTCCGTCCCCCTCCGATCTTTTGCTTTCCCGTATTTTGTTTCCTTACACGAATTTTATTCATTTCCCTTCTTTTCTCTCCATCTCCGACTTTCTGTGGGATATCTTTTTAGGCGCCGGTCGTCAGGAATTATTGGTGGAGGCATTGCAAGGGAAAACCCAACTTCTATATTCCCATACCCGAGACGACCAAGAACGATTCGAGATGGCGCGCGATAACATTCTCCTGACCTATGTCGGGCTGGATATTCTGTTCGTCACAACGGGAGCGCTCTTAATCATCTTTGCTCTCAACAACCAGGCCGAGTCTGCGAAGGAGTTTACGATGGAGACAGTGGTGCGGGATTTGTTATTAGGAATGTGTCCGTTGAATGGTACGCTTCCTCCAAACCCCATCCATAAATACAGCGTACTAACGAAGGGGGAAAACAGCTGCGATCGGAAATGCCGTCCTCGTCTTCCTCACTTTCCTCGTTTCCATCCCCGCCATCGTTATGCCTAGCACAAGAGGCTGGTTGAAACTCCACGGGTATCTAACGGTCGTATGCGCCTTCTACACGCTGATTATCGGGTTATACATTTGGTTCGAGACGTTGAGGACGAGGAAGAATTTGAGTGACATCTGGATCACGCAACCACCTGCTACCCAATCTCTTCTGCAACAAACTGTTCGTCTCCTCTCCCCCCTCCCTCTTTCTCATTCCAAATTAACATCCTCACAGCTCCAATGCTGCGGCTACTCCAATAGCACCTCGCCTCCCTTCGTCCAAGACACCTTCTGCACCTCCGCCATCCAAGCCGCCTCGCAACTCGGCTGCGTAACCCCCTTCTCGAAGGAGGCCAACAATTTCCTCGACTTGGTCTTCACAGGGGCCTTTGGGATTGTAGGGTTGGATGCTGTGATGGTTATCTCGACTGCGATTCTGCTCAAGGACCGTAAGGAGAAGGAGAGGTATCGGTTCATTGATGAGAAGAGTGGTGCTGGTGCTTTTTAGGGAGAGAATCGGAGCGCAATGGGGGTTTCAAGGGTTAGAGACAAAGGGTTGGGGGATATTCTGAAGGGTTTGATAGGGAGGAATGAGGGGACGATTTTGACTTTGTATGATTGTCTACCCTGTTGCTCTATTTCTACGTAGTTAGGGATGCATTTGAGAGTGTGGGGTTTCTTTTGTACATGTATTAATAACGCTCTATCTAGCCAGCGTTGCAATTTAGTCGTTTTGTTCTCGATACAGAAAGAGTCTGGTTATGGGTCTGGTTCGACGGGTCTGGAACACATGATGAACCGCAATTCGCAACCCGTTTCTTCTCAAATCTGGACCACGGTCTCTTAGATTTTATGCGCCGAACCCACGCCCTCCCCCAGGTCCCAATAACTGCACAGTATTCGGACCCTTACACGATGCTAAGTTGACAGAGGACAAACTAGACTACTTTATAATGTACGTGTTGATAAATCTTGTGAGTTAAGAGAGGCTTTTCCTTATGAACATCTCGTATATATGGATAGTGATTCTTTTGAACTGCTAAGTAGAATGAAGTAAACATGATTTTAAGTTCTATGAAGCATTCAGTATAATCTTAGTAATTATCCTAAACATTTAGTATAATTTTCAATATAGAGTTTCTTATCCTATTGAGATTCTAAACGTATACTTTGACTGAATACAACTAATTCTTTCGGATCAATTAACCTCTTATTTAAACCCGAAAATATAAGTGGAGTTTATTATCCTTAATATGTTTTTATTATATAACTAGATTTTGTATCAGAGTCTATTATATTTAAAGAGAAGTATTTATATCTAATAATATTATATAATAAAGAAATTTCCTCTAATCTAAGCCTTTCGGCTTAGACTTCTTTAAGAACTATATTCTATAATAAGTAATAAATCTCTACGTTACAATTATTTTCTCTTTAATAAATATTATTTCCAAATATATAACGTGGTTTACCGCCGAGTCGGCCACTTAAAATACATATAAAAAACGACTGTGCAACCTTAGTAAAAATTTGTAGTTCTTAATAAAAATTAATCAAATTCAAAAATTTACTTTATTACTATACGTGTAAGCAATATTAGAAATCTTAGATACTTACTAATTATAATAGCTAAGTTATTAAAGAAATAAAAAAACCCCTATAAATATAGGGGTAATTTTAAGCGAATCGTTAGTTATAGCTAGTAAGCGTCTACAAGTTTTAATATTACTTATTTATATAGTAATTGAAGAGATTTTTTAGTTTTGTTAGTTTTTATTAAGAATTACAGATTTTTACTAGGGTTACACAGACGTTTTTTGTATGTATTTTACGTGGCCGACTCAGTGATGTGGTGTGACGATTCTCAAACTAACTAACTAAGGTAACTGAGTATCGCTGGGGTTTGTTCTTGCAAAGAGGTTCAATCGCGGACTGGGTGTTTACTCGGAGGTAAACTCGTCACTTAACTACAAAGCTGTCAAGGTAGTGATAACAATGTAATATTGAGTTGAGCACGAAGCTCCTATCTAATGGCAGACGTGCCAGTCTTATATAGAACCTTCCTGCTTTGTGGCCGCCATGGTCGACTCGTCGGCCATGTCGCTCATTACGTCACGTGATTAGAGTGTAAGGAAATCCCTGGATCGCTTAGCTAACCTAAGCGATCCTTCTATTGCTATAAGGTCCTAGGCGGTGAGCTTAGGGCGGTGTGCGTGCCCTGTCAGGACGTCGCCTGGGCTTCACTTTATCACGTGAACACGTGATTCGTGACAACTACCTATAGCCGTACCTCTATGTACGTTTAGCCTTACTAAGTAATTTAAAATGTAAGTTTCTTCGAAAGCTTCTTCGAGAGCGAAAATCTAGATAAAGATAAATATTCAACCCCTAATCGCCTAAAACTTTCCTTACTAGCCTATTTTTAGTAAATAAGTCCTAAGGTCCCCTCTAATATGTAAAAATGTTCTATTACCACAGAATTATTCATTCGATAGTAGCCTTAGTAGGGTAATTCTCGAACAGTTGGAGGGACCTCTTTTTCTACTTCCCCCTCCCGGCGTGTCTCCTCATTTTCCCTCTTAATTCTTTTACCTAACGACAAACCCCCCTCGATGCTGACTAGCGCGACTTTCTTACATCGCGATATCTCGTTATCCCAGCTGTGGTGTGAATACGGGGTAGAATCAGCGAATCAGGTAAGGTTATTAGTGGCCCTCAAAGCCTCTGGGTACCAACTGCTTACTAAACTCACATGGTCGCAACCTCCCCCCCCATGTACCTCGAATAAAATATTAATCTACTCTGGTACACCACGTTTTGCTTTTACAACTATGGCAAAGGAAATTGTTCAGGATGGCCGCTACGTGGCATTAACTCAAGAAGTACTCGACGTAAAATCCATCATGGACCGCGTTCGAAGCCCCAAAGCTGGAGCTATTGTCTTGTTTGCTGGTAATCCGTCACACCTTTCACCTGCAAGCATCCTGATCTGATACGAGTCTCAAGGCACCACGAGAGACAACTTTGGGGGTAAACCTGTGAAGGAGTTGCAATACACCTCTTATGAACCTCGAGCGTTACAAACTATGCTTGGAATTTGCAAATCGATCCAAGAGAAGCATTCTCTGACTGCAATCGCCATGATCCATCGACTGGGAACGGTACCGATTGGGGAAGAGAGTATTCTTATCGCCGTCTCATCTCCTCATCGCCAAGCAGCCTGGAGAGCGGGGGAAGAGGCTTTGGAGGAGTGTAAGGAGAAGGTTGAGGTGTGGAAGAAGGAGGAATTTGGTGGGGAAGAGGGTGGTGTTTGGAGAGCAAATCGTGACGGAGCTGTTGGGCTTCGCATCGACTCTACAAGTGCCGAGTAGGAACGTTCCATTCGAAGGGTTCAGTAGTCCATGACTACGAGGAAATGATACTATAACGTTTCCAATTTAAGTGAAATGAATGCGAGGAAAAATAGCTGTCCTCGGACTGCCTCTGCCAATTGATTTTGCCATTTATAATGATGATATATATACACGGTCGTAACAGAATATCTCGAATCTTGTGAACTACTAAGTAGTAAACTCTAATTATAGGTAATTTGAATGTTGATATTTATCTATCAAAGAATAAAAAGCGCTAGCTAAAGAGTAAGGTATAGTTAGGTAGACAATTGAGTACTATAGCTATAGTTTTAAAATTAGATATATTTATATAGTCTGAGTTTAGCATTCTACAATGTTACTTAGAGTTTTAGTATGGAAATAGGCGTACCGTTTACTGTTTATTGATTTTTACGGCTAATTCACGTGACGGTCACGTTTTACTTTTCGATATCCATGGATCCATCCAAAGATTCCGTATTGGCTAAAGTCCAAGATATTTTCATTGTCAATAGATGGAAGCATCCTTTATATACCTCGAGAACCTCCATGGGATTCCAGATGCCGATCACTTTCTATTTAGTAACTAAAATATACTACTACTTTTGGGGATGAGGAAAATGATCACCTTAAATTTTGATGATCAACATTTTCCCGTATATGAAGGATTGAGAAACTCACGAGGAGCCATTTGTTGGTGGCTACCGTAGATGTTGGATGTCAAGGTGACTGTATCCCCAGAATCTTCCAACAAGAATGAGCCCAAGACATCTCGCGATGAAACCTACGTGGGGATAATCATTCACTCGTATTTTAATTATTTTACGATGAATATTTAGTGATTGGTCAAGGGGGCGAGATATAGGATCAATCTTATGTGAGGAATGTACGAAGGGGGAAGTAACTTGTATGCAAAGTTACGTGAGGCAAAAATCTTTTTTCGTAAGCGAATGAGAGTTGGAGATACTCGTACGTAGGGGGTCAAGGGCTGAAGGCTGCAGTACGTTCTTACACCCGCCGCCTTTTTACCGCATGGGCTGCTGGCTGAGTCGGGTGAGACTTTTGAATTGAATAATGTCCCCTCATGCAGGAGAAGATTCAAGAAGAAGGGGGAAACAGCCGTTAGAAACATTTGGGTGAAGTTTCTTCAGAATTGATGGGATTAAATTGCATCTGGAAAGGTTCTTGCCTGTTTTTCCGTGGCGGGGAAAGACAAGCACGAGACGAGTCCACGACCTGGTGCCTAGGCGGGAGCTTGGGTAAAGTCTCCCTCTCCCGGCTCTCGGACAGTCGGTCCCTGGATCGGCAGGAGGTCCAACCTGTGGGTTCTGGAAAGGTAGAGACCCCCTTTTTGCCTTATTTGGATGACTGGTGTGACAGCAATATTGCGCAACGGACATGTGTGAAACCCCCAAGGGATCTTGTCTTGAGTTTCTTGGAGAAGGAAGCAGAAGCCCAGATGCCTCGATTCCTTGCCTTCCTGAAAGGGGGTGGGATTGGGATGATTTGGTGATTCGATCGGATTCCGTTGTTTCATCAGATGCCCACTACGAAGTACAGGACCTACTTCGTATCTAATCTCCAGTATCTTCCTACTCGAGTGGGTGCAGTGCGGTACCTCGCGTGCCTCGAGTGCTCTATCTATTTTGTGCCTGTGGGTGGAATTATTGTGGCGCCGAGGGAGGAGACGGTTGCGCGACCGAAAGACGAAAAGAGGTTTGACGGAAGGTAGAGGCCATACGAGGAAATATGGAAATATCGACTAGGCTCGTCTAAGAACGGCAACCTGCACGTCGTAAGGAGGTTGAGTTTACGGCAGAAACCTGAGATGTTGTTAGGCGGCGCCTCAAGCCAAGGAAAAATAAGGGGATACTTTTAGAGTGAGAGCAAGGGGCCGTTGGACGTTGAAAGTTGGATGGCTCAGCAGTTGGCTAAAAAAAATACTAAAAAAAGGTAAATGCTAGTGCCTGGAGTCTGCATCTGCTACGCCTGTTACTTGCACATTGAGGAACCTTCGCCTCCGTGCTAACGTCGTGAAAGTGGCATAAAATATGCAAGAGAGGGTATAGAGAGCACCGCTTGGTGGACCTGCGCAGTCAGATCGCTCAAAGCGGCTAGTACGAGTCGGGGCCCTCCCTGCCGTCACCCCTGTCAGCTCAGCTCACGCCTAAATTTAAAACACCGTGTCCTGAACATAAAGACCACCTGTTCCTCCCTCAGAATTCACCCTCACACTCACACTCTCCAGACAACCTACCCTACGCCAAACCACTCTCCACTGTCCACCTCCCCTCCCTCTACCCGTGATTGGACCTTGTCACTCCACGCTACCCTTCTGGTTGCCTTCCCAGAGCCCTCACGAGGTGTTGACTCATCTTGCCTTGGGCGACTTCTCGTGGTGGCACAAAGAGAACACCGTGTCCGCAACATGCATTGAATCTTGACCTACATGTACTGAGGGCAGAGCTCAATCATCAACCTACACCACCTGTTGAACTACGAACTACTCAGATACACCGCACACCAACACTACCATGTCGAACACACCCCACATCAAGTTCGAGCACTCGCCTGCCGAGAGCCTCGCCGACAGCTTCGACTCCACCCCTGGAACCACCTACCCATCTCTCTTTGAGAACAATCAGATGGACCCCATCGATATCATGACGCCCGTCATGACCCCTCAATCCTATGAGGACGACAGTATGTTCCGGGACTCGGTTTCGGCCCGTGGCGACAGCGTCCTGGGTGACAGCCCTGCACCAGAGAAGAAGCTAGTCAAGAAGAGAAAGTCGTGGGGACAACAACTCCCAGAGCCCAAGACCAACCTCCCTCCAAGGTAAATACATATGTCCCAACGTATCTCTCTCCAACATCCCACTAATAGCTTCATCAGGAAACGAGCCAAGACCGAAGATGAGAAGGAGCAGCGCAGAGTCGAGCGAGTCCTCCGAAATCGTCGTGCAGCACAATCGTCCAGAGAGCGGAAGCGACAAGAGGTCGAGGCACTCGAGGCGGAGAAGCGCGCCATCGAGCGACGCAATCAAGACCTCGAAATGCGTCTGGCACACGCCGAGGCACAAAACATGAGGCTTCAAAGAGAGTTGGAGCAAATTACCGGTACCAAATCAATCACCTTCCAATCCCCAGCATCGTCGCCCTCACAAGAGCTTCGACCCGCCCCATCACCAGTAACCTTTTCACAAGAGCTCTTCGGATCCCGTGACTCAAACCGTCATACCTCCATCAGCACACAAGCACTCTCTGAGGCCCCCGGCACCCCTCAGACAGTCAATCCCGCCTCGCTCTCACCTGAGATCCGCCCTGTGGCCGAGTCTACCAACGCCAGTTCTTCCGATATGACACAACATCCTGCCGCGATGTTGTGCGACCTGCAGTGTCAGTCGGAAGAACAACGGCCCTGGATGAACTCAACCACAGCTACGAATTCAGCCATCTATCAGATCTGGACAGCCACCATGCTCCTCAGCCTGATTTCGGGAGTTACTTCGACGCTCCTGAGCCCACTGAGGCAGATCGTCAACTCCTTGAACACGGGGTCCTCCCTGTCGCCGACAACTTCAATCTTAACTTTGATCATCTGGTTGGTCACAACGACGGCGCCTTTGACGATTTCAACCTCGACGACTTCCTTAACCACGATGACCAGCCTGCGCCCGAGATTCAGTCTTCGGATTCGCTTGCTGAGACGACTGCTAGCCTGCAGCCCCAATTTGGCGCGTCCTTTAATGGATGCGACGATGGAGCAAATGCGGTCAGCGTCTGAACAGCAGCTATCCAACGTCTGTCTCTCTAACGTAGATGCGAGTGATCGTGATGAACGGAATTCACCGAGTGTTTCTTCGTTGATGACGCTCCTTTGGACTATTCGAGTGATCGAGAGAGAACGAACGCAGAAGACGACCAAGCTGGACGCAGCGACGGAAGTCAGACAGGCGTGTGATAAGCTGGGTAACCTGTTCAGTGCGCGAGATATAGAGAGCAACTTTCCTTTTCCTTCTGTTACTGTTACTACTACCACATCTGAAGAGCTTTACGGGGATGAAGCTATGGGGAAAAAGTCCTTGGAAGGATGGCGTACGGGCGTTTGATCATGAACTTATGATATTGTCAATCTTCATTGGAAATCCACATTTTAGCGGGTGGGGAGCGGTGAGGATCAACCGATCATTGGATGTCCTTGTAAACCATCATGTAACCAATAACAAATCACTTAAAAACTCAAATTATTCTTCATCTGCTTTGTGACATAATGAATGTTATACTATTTGCTGTCCCTGGGTACTCCATTGTGTCTTGGGATGACATATCAACATGAGAGAGAATGAGGTTGCCTAGCTGATATCTTAAGAAAAGGTACGATTCCTTCAACCCTCGCAATTGATGTGGGTTCTTGGAGATCTCTTTTCGACTAGGCGCAGGCTTTAAACTAGAGATGAGCCGGGGTTTTCTAGATACCAAACATCCTGAAATTTCTTATTTCGAATGAGAATTACAAAGCAATGTGCAACGAAAGTCCTAAATCAAGGAGGCTGCATTAGGCGAGGGAGGACGGGGGGGGACAAGGGAATAGGCATGTTAATGTATCAATTGAATGGGATTTAGAAGGGTCTGAATCTCTTTATTCCAAATGAGAAAGGAGATGGGATGATGTAACGAGCGTATTTCCGTCTTGTGTATGTGTGTGTGTGTGTGTGGGGGGGGGGGGGGGGGGGGGGGGGGGGGGGGAGAGAGAGAGAGAGAGAGAGAGAGAGAGAGAGAGAAAGAGAGAGAGAGAGAATATTTTAGTCTTGTAGTCGGACTTTTGACAAATGTTCAAGTGATAAACTTAGACAACTAAGTTCAGAGAACTTTAGGCAATGAGATTACTATATAAGCTCAATCAGCTTCTTTCAGAATCGACCGGAGTTTATTTTGTTATTATTGCAATTTTATTTCCTATTTTAAACTTAAAGTTCTTGGTTTATGTTGTGGACACAGGCATTCGGCGGAAGATTCCGTACACGAGGAGGAGCTTGGAATCCCCCCTTGTCCAACTCTTGCTGCTTATCAGCTATAAGCTTTATAAGGGCGTGATTTTCTCTGCGACTCGCCTGCTTCAATGCACTTGGTTGACGTCTCTTTTGCGTATGTTGACACGTCGAGGTAGTCCAGGTCCGACGCTGTACCCAACTCTTGGGATCGAGTGAAGCCCCCGCGTCGAGCAACATCTTGACAACTTGTGTATCACCCGCAACTGCAGCCAACTGAAGACACGAATTTGGACCGGCGTCTGACTCGTCGACATCCGCGCCGCTCTCTAGGAGGATTCGTACGGAAATAGGGGCCCCACGCCTGCAGCTCACGATGAGGCCAGTGTCAATTACCTCCAGATACTCGAGTGGTGTTGCGACTTCCTTGTAGTGATTCAAGAGATATTGGAGAGTAGTAGGTTGATTGCCCTCGGCGGCGTGGCAAATCGCAGAGCGCATTTCCAGGCGTCGCCCGCCCTCTGCGGAATGGTAATATGGCGACTGGAGATACAGACGGGTGATGTTTTCGTGACCCATGTACGCCGCCACCACGAGGGAGCTCGTGGAGAGTTCAAAATTGGGACCTTCAGAGAAGCCGGGCTGGCAGGATAACGCACCTTGGTCGAGAAAGACCTGCACGATTTCAGCATGTCCCTGGGCAGCCGCTGCCCAAGATGGCCTTCCGAAGAAAGATTGTGCATCTTGGTCTGAGTCTGGGCCTGAATCCCCCCTAAGTGACTCGACCAAGGTCTTGTCGCCCATCCATGCCGCCAACGCGAGGGAGTTGGCCAAAATCCGACGAGCCTTAAGCTCGGAAGTGAGCTCAACTTCTTCTTCTTCTTCTTCTTCTTCTTCTTCTTCTTCTTCTTCCTTACTCAATTTCTTGAATACAGAAGCTCCTTCCCTCACAGCCAGGCACATGCAGGCGCCGTGCTCGAGCAGCTCCATTGGCCCCGAATCATTCTCTGAACTGGTATTGGTATATTGGGCCAGCATCCGGCAAGTCTCGCGAATGGTCACAATCCATGAATGGGTAACAGGTCCATCGGTGCGAACGCGGTGGTAAAGGTATCGTGCAATCACATCGTGGTGATGATCGAGTCTCGATAGAATCTTTATATTTCGCTCTCGGACCTGCTCGATAACTCGCGTTTCGATGACAGCGTCGAGGATTTCGTCTGCGAGGATGCCTGTGAAGAGTGAGGAGGGAGTTAGCTATGGCAAATTGTAAAGGAGGGGTGGTGAGGGGTTATTTGTGCCGGGACACCACATACGGCAGGTAAGGCGAGCTTTCATGGACTGTTGAAGTCCTAGATCTTGTACTGTGAACGCAATGACGATCTTGAAGATGTCCAAAGGAAGATCTAGAAATTTCATGGTGTTGTACCTAGGTAGTAAACTTATCGAACTTGCTGTTAAGATCTGTCAGTTCCAGAATACCTAGCGTGGGGGCTGTAGTATACCTTAGTCTCTAGAAGCTGCCCAGGATTTCAAATATTTCACTTACATATTCGAGTACTTATAAGTAGACTATTGTTCTCTAAGAACTTAGAATACTAGTTTTATATTATATAGGTAATTTAGTTTTAGAGCTAGAGTTAATTTAGCGAGGGATAAAGGAGAAAGAGTTATTTATATCTTCTATAACGTGGTTTACCACCGAGCGACGCATATCACCGAGCGACGCACTTTTCCCCACCCTACCCCTTATAAACTTTAAGACGCGTTTTTTCAACCATTTATTATAGAAATTCAAACCCAAGAAGCGCGAATCATTCTAGCTATCAAGGCTATTCGAACGTCCAAAAAGCTAAGTAAACACTCTACAGCAAAGATCTACAAGGTCCCTGAAGCAACACTTCGACATAGAATAGCTGGCTGAACCTATCGCCCTGAAATTAAAGCTAATTGTTACAAATTGAACGACTTAGAGGAGGACACGATTGTTTAATATATACTTGATCTAGATTCGAGAGGATTTACGCCCTGTCTAACTAGTGTTAAAGATATAGTGAATCTCCTGCTTAAATCTCGAGGGGTACTATACGTTAGTAAGAACTAGGTATATCGATTTATTTAACGACGACCAGAGTTAAAGACGCGTTTTAATCGCGTTTACGACTTCTAAAGAGCCTTGTGCGAAGATCTGGAGCTTATTAGCGTGTAGTATCGACTAGTTGAGAATATGCGGGCGAAATATAGTATTGTGGACCCCCTCTGCCGATATTAACCTTTAGGTCTCACAGACTCCTTCCTCACAACCCAACTAATACTCTTTTACAGACGACATTAGTTAAGAATCGGATTGCACGTTATTAAGGAAGCTCGCTAACCTCTATTTTCTAGACAGTAGCTGCATTAGCTAAGGGTACAGAGCTGTTAGCTTATGAGATGACTTTATTATTAGCCGAAGTCTATATCATTCGGAAGGCAAATGAAGCACTAAGTAAACGCCGGAGGGCTAAAAAGACTCGGGTCTGTTAAGGGGGGGCAGTTAATGTAGAGGATACGTAGGACGTATTAGCTCAGAAGGAAGTAGAGGAACAGGCTCGACGCGACAAGCGCTCTGAGGAGGGTAGGCAAAAGGAGAGGCAGCCGTCTAGGCGACGATGTAGTACCTACAGGAAGTCTAGTCATAATATACGAACTTGTCAAGAGGCTGTAGATACTTCTAGTTCATTAGATTCAGATTTAGATTAATTAATATAATATGTTGTGATTATTTAATTTTACCCTTTAGGTAGCAGGGTAGGGGAAAGTGCGTCGCTCGGTGATATACGTCGCTCGGTAGTAAACCACGTTACTATTATTTACATTTCTAGTCGCTTCTCTATTTTAAGCTACTCTATTTAATTATTATAAGTTTATTAAACTATTTAAACTATTATATTATATAGAAGTTAATTACTAGTCTTTCTTTTCTTTATCTAATATCTAGTAAGATAGAAGTATATCTTAGAACGAAAATAGTATAACGTGGTTTACTACCGAGTAACGTATATCACCGAGTAACGTATATCACCGAGCGACGCATATTACCGAGCGACGCACTTTTCTCTACTCTACTCCTTATAAACTTTAAGACGCGTTTTTTCAACTATTTATTATAGAAATTCAAACCTAAGAAGCGTAAATCATTCTAGCTATTAAGGCTATTTAAACGTCTAAAAAGCTAAGTAAACACTCTATAGTAAAGATCTATAAGGTCTCTAAAGTAACACTTTAACATAGAATAGCTAGCTGAACCTATTACTCTAAAATTAAAGCTAATTGTTATAAATTAAACAACTTAGAGAAGGAAACGATTATTTAATATATACTTAATCTAGATTTAAGAGGATTTACGTTCTATCTAACTAGTATTAAAGATATAGCGAATCTCCTACTTAAATCTTAAGGGGTACTATATATTAGTAAGAACTAGGTATATCGATTTATTTAATAACAACTAGAGTTAAAGACACGTTTTAATCACGTTTACGACTTCTAAAGAGCCTTATATAAAGATCTAGAGCTTATTAGTATATAGTATTAACTAGTTAAGAATATATAGGCGAAATATAGTATTATAGACTCTCTCTACTAATATTAACCTTTAGGTCTTATAGACTCCTT
>LKTO01000035.1:0-193605 GCA_001399465.1 Hymenoscyphus scutula | reverse complement strand
TATATAGTCGAGAAATTAAGACTTTTATTAAAGCTTATATTAACTATATTATAAAGGTCGAGTTCTTTCTCGCCTTTAAAGTAGTCTATTTAGCCTCTATAACAGCTTAGAATAGCTAAGCTAGATTCTGTAGAGCTAGCTTAGTACCTTTTAACCTATAAGCTATTCTTTTAAAGCTTAATATATAAATCTTAATACTACGGTAGAAATATTCTTATATATTTAGATAGTGAATTAAGTGACCATTTTAACAAGAAGCATTCTTCGGTCAGCCAGCAAAGATGCAGTCATTCATAATAGTGAGTGGGATAATTAGAAGGGAGGAAATGTTGTCAGCCTTTAGAGTTTATTATTTCCTTCCCCTAGAGCGTTTATATCTTCGAAGTTAAATACTGGTTTGCGCCGAAAAGCTTTGGAAAGGGCGGCAGGAATTCGTGACAAATAGAGTGTACACCTCTGCTATGCTTCCCCAGTTGGTGATACGACGGGAAAGTGAACCCATGCATAAATAATTAGGAGAACTGAATACCTCGTTCTCGTGAAAGTACATGCGGATCACAGTCACAAATTCCTGTAATTCCTGGCTTAACATGTTAGAGTAACAGCAAGTAATCCCACAAAATGTAGACATATCAAATTACACTCGTCTCTGAAATTACCTCTTAACCACAACCATCTCACAAAGTGTTTTCAACAGCCTCTAAATCGTCAATAACCCCCTTCCAACTCTCCCATTCTTTATCGCCTCCTGGTATACCACCCACCAGAGGAACCCTCGTCCCCTCTTTATCACCCAATCCCAAAATTCTACTAATAGCCTCCTTTATCCCCACAGTTCCAAACTTAACAACGATCTCCTCAACTGAACTAACTTTATACTGCAAAAGTCTCCTCTCCTTGACCTCTTCAGGTGTAGGTGTATCCTTGACACTTAATTTGTACAAATGCACGACTGACTTCGGGAAGAAACCCGCAGAGCCATCGATGGTACCTGCGCAACCAAGGGCGATGATCGGGAGTAGTTGTTGGCCTAGACCAGTGAAGGTGTGAAATTTTGTGTGATCGATTTTGGGGGAACATGCGATTTGAGCGTGGTAGGAGACGTCACCGTGGGAGAGTTTGCAGCCTACAATGTTGGGGTGTTGGGAGAGGCTTGCGTAGGTTGAGGGGAGGACTTTGACGTTGTTTGAGACGCCTGGGTAATGGTAACTGATTCAAAAACCATTAGTTACTTCCGGTTTTCCCCGATTAAACTCATAAGGTTTTGAAGGGAAAGACTACTTACACCATAACAGGAATAGGACTCTGATCAGCCACAGCTTGAAACCACTTGATAATCCCCTCCTGCGTACTCGCACCCGCAAAATATCCCGGTACAAGACACAGTCCCCACTGACTACCAGCCTCTTTCGCACTCTTCAATTGACCCACGACTTCCTCAATATTCTGCGCTGCCGTACCAGCAACTATTGGGTAGTCCGGAAATCCATTTTCTTCAAAGGTCTTTCGTATCGAGGAGAGAACTTCAAATCTTTCTTTGTTGGAGAGATGGACTGCTTCTCCGGTGCTACCGAGAACGACAAGACCTGTAATGCCGGATCTGGCGAGGTGGAGGGAGTGTTTGCTTTGGGTTTCGAGGTCAATTGGCGCGGCTGTTGCGTTGTAGTTTGAGGCGGATTTGGAGACGAAGAAGGTTGGGACTGGGACGTAAACTCCTACTGGTGGTGGAGAAGCCATTCTGGGATTTCTTATTGCATAAACTGGGAGTTTGCTTGTGATGATTGGGGAAGAATTGATGAAAAGAAAGTTGGCAAGGTCCAAAGTTGGGGAGCTTCAAAAGTATATGT
Source organism: Hymenoscyphus scutula (assembly GCA_001399465.1). Taxonomy (NCBI): domain Eukaryota; kingdom Fungi; phylum Ascomycota; class Leotiomycetes; order Helotiales; family Helotiaceae; genus Hymenoscyphus; species Hymenoscyphus scutula. The sequence goes on along the minus strand of LKTO01000035.1, from coordinate 191,758 downwards.
AAAGAATCAAAGGTGGGGTCTTAAGTATAGTATACAACAGTCATTCCCTTGGATTGGAGTAAACTTATGGTAGTTCAATGTTTTACAGGTGAAAGAGACGTGGCCAGCCAACACGTAAGTGGAAAATAAGCACCGAACGAGTTTCGAGGTCTCGTTGTTAGGGTGAATCCTGGGAGGTGAGATGTGATGTGGATAGGTTCTTTCCCATTCGGGGGAAAGTCTAGCGAAAGTGGAAGGAGGGGTAAATGTGGGGTAAATCTACAAACGCGACTTTCCCACAAAAGATCCATTGGTGTTTACCTAGGAACTGTCGTAGATGATCATTTGATGAGATATGATCGTACAAGAAACAACGAAGTATGAATGTAACTCTACATGGATGGCAAGATAAGCTCAACCAGTTAAGTATGTCGAGTAACAAGGTTCTGACTGAGAATCATCAATGACTTGCAGGTAAAGTATCTCTTCGCCAATCAAAACCCAAACCATCGGCTGTGCCTCCTCTACCAGAGAAAAATCTGATTTCTCTGTAACCTCAAGGTGGAATAGGAAATTGGACCGTGATGTTTTGACTTCCCTTGAAGCTCCCTCGACGTGACATGATTTTTTTAATATCCTCTCGTACCATTTCCTATTTCCATCCAATATGGAATTTCACATCAACTCCTTAATTCCGTATGCCTTAATGGCAGTACCACTCCAGATCATAATCTGATCTTCCTCGCTCAAACTTGCTAAATAGCAGAACTTTTCTACGACCTCCTTCCATCTCTTCCAAGCGTCATTCACACCAACTGTGCATACTGGCCAGTCAGATCCAAACATCACTCTGAAAGATCCAAAAGTGGCAAGTATGACAACCAGATAGGGCTGAAGAGCCATGAACACTTCGAGAACGGGTGCGTTCTTGAATGATTCTGGCAGTTCGGAGAAACACCCCGAGAGTTTCATGTAGGTCTTATCGCATTTTCCAAGACGGAACATGGCATCTCTCCACGCGACAAACTCGGGATCTGTTTGAGTGTATATTGAGAGGTCGGGTTTGCAGAGGTGATCTATCATTGATATTAGTTTTGCGTGCCAAAATTGAAAGGGGCAAACCTACTGATGACAATAGTGACTCTGTCACTCGCATCCACGCCCTCATGCGCCTTATTAACCATCTCGATGGCCTCTTCCAACTGCCACTTACCTCCACTATGTTGATCAACGCCCAAATCAAACACAAACCCCTTTCGTCCCATCCACTTCAACGACTCAATAAACTTCCCCTCTAACATAACACCCTTGGGTTTGTCCTGTACCAAATACCTAAATCCCTTAATCTTCTTAAAAGCATCCCCCGATCGCTTCGCCACCTCCTTGACATATTTCATCATGCCCTCCTCCCCACTAGGTAATGGGGCCCAAGGAATAATAGCAAGACACAATTTCTTGTCCTCCTCCGTGTGACCCTCCCCTTCCTTCGGTGTACCAAGTGCTATCCTCTTCAACCAATCGACTTCCATAAGGGGCCCCTCCCAGCCACTGCCATCCTTCATTCCACTCTCAAGGTCATTCTTTCGGTCGGTTTCGAGGAAGATGAAACCTTCGAGGTTGGAGGGGCGGCCAGTGGCTTCGGCGTATTCTGCAATTGACTGCTGTTTGTTGAGGGGGCTGTCGGCGGTGCACCAGGCAAGGGTTTCGGTTTCGGAAGCTGGATAGAGGTGGATATGGCAATCTATGATAGGGTAAGCTGGTGGTTGTGCCATGGTTGCCGGTGTTGGTGGAGGTATTTGCGTGTGGATGGGTGAGGAGTCGAAGATTGAAGCAGAAGTATTGAAGTATTGAAATAAATAAAGCTCGCGAGAATGAACTTCAGTAAACCACCGTCACTGTAATTGTTTTGGCTTCAGGTGTTTGGTGGTATGGTAGTTTGCTGAAGCTACAAGGACGGGAGCTCTTGAATTGTTGTTTCCTGGTGTTGAAATGACCCCTCTTTTATCGTCGTATCGCAGATAAGCAGGGGTCCTCACCCACTAGGATGGAAATAAAAACCCGATCATATCTCAGGATATACTCGTATATACCTAAGTAATAGGGCTATTGTTGTGTACAAAAATCATAAAACGCCAAAAAGACTGTGCTCTGTATGGTAGAAATGTCTAACCAAAAGACTACTCACACAACCGAATTCTCCCACATGAATGAGAGAAAGAACATGCTAATACAAGTGCTAATCATGACACCCCTCTGCATGATAGAGAATTTGAAACAGTGTCCTAGATATTTGGAGAAATTAGAACAATGTGGGTAAGTGCGACCCTAATTACTGCCGCTTTTGATGTCCATGTTGGAAATCTTGACAACCGTCTTAGATACTTACAGGCATATACTGGTTTTAAAGAAGAGATATCCTCCTTGAGAACACCCAAGAAAACATTCAAAAATGAGTCAGCCCCTACATAGGTAGTGTGGATCAAGTCTCGTCATCAGATGACATGTAAGCCTCACCATCATTGATACTAAATTTTCCCCTAAATTAGGTAATTCCTTCGATCTCCTCAGCAGACTGCCACTTCACGACTTGCCCCCCAAAAAGAAAAAAAGGCCAATGCCATCAAAATATCTATTGTCTCTAAACTTGTCTAAAATCCATAAAACTTCTAGGGGGGGGGGAGTATCTCAATCTCAATCTACATAAAAGACTAACATCATCTATTTTTCCAAACAGCCGCCATCAAGATGCGTCGTGAAAATCCATAATAAAAAAGGCGAATGAAAGCTAACTTGGAAAAGAAACAAAACTCCAAATATGACAAAGATGCTCCGATCAAAGTCATAAGTATGCCTGCTTTGCTTTGCTGCTGTTCACTATGGAAAAGAGTTTACTTCCTACCAAACTCGTAGTGAAGTAAGAAAATAGGACCACACCTAGTACCTAGATCGCTCAGTGCGAAGTCCAGGGTATCATAGGTATCCAAAAACGCCAAAATTGTCAAAAACCAAAATCACATCCATCAGATGAAAAAAGAGACACTCAGTGTCAACATTTTTTTGCCCTCCTCCTCATGTAACGATGACTGGTGCCTCAACACCTTCAACCGCCTCCTCACCAATGACAACAATTGGGCTCTTGACAGTCTGCTCCCCATTCAATGAGAAGTTTCGCATGGCCATCGTGTTGATGGGAATGCCACCCTTGCTAACGGTCTTCATCTTCTTGGCGAACTCGCGTTTGATGCCATGATTAACCGCATCAAGTACAGTTTCGACAGTAGTTCTAGGCTTGTAGGCAGGCTCGGTGCCATCCTGGTACACACCGGTCTTGACGAGGATGGAATACCAATCATTCTTCGATTTCTCGTTGAACATATTGGTTCCTCGAATATCACTCTCTGGTGTGTCACCGACGAAGTAGACTGTCTCTGGAGGTGCGTTGCAGTGATGTTCGTCCTTTCTCCATTGCTGTAGCAGTCTTGTAGCAAATTGAAATGTCCCGATTTGAGGCTTGCCAAAAGCGATGGTCTCGAGCTCCTTGCCCTTGGTGAGGTCTTTAAAGAGCATCTCGATCATCTTTCTGAGTGCACCCATGCCAAGCCGGACATTGTCATGTGCTGCTGACCAGACGATATCGCTATGAGAGAAATAGATTGGTGGGCCCTCGTCGAAGGTCTCGGAGAGAGTACCAATGTAACCGCCTTTCGACATGGCAAGATCGAGGATGATTTGGATGTCACCAGCCCAGTCCCGGCTATCGGCAAAGACAAAGATAGCTTCAATCTTGGTTTTGGAGAAGTCGCGTTTCTTGGAGTTGCGCTTTTCTTCGTCGGTCAAGGTTCTGAATGGTGTTGTAGCTGCGTTATCCTTGATGATATCACCAGGGGTGATTACATCACGGAAACCATAGCCTTCAGCGACTTGACGACACTTCTCTCCTTCACCACCCACGACGAGAACCGTTCCGTGTTGCTCAACCATCTCTCGCATTGGGGTGTGGCCACAGATAAACTGAGCAGGTGACACTTCGATGTCCAGCTGGCGCGATAGATCAATACAACGCTCTGCTTCGGTCTTCCCTCCACCGTTGGTAAGAAAGATGTATGGACTTTGATATGTTAGCGAGACACCAGCGACACTAATAAAATGTGCTTACATTTTCATCCCATACTCATTCTCGCCATTCAGCACTTTCATAGCTTCAATGGCCTCTGGAATGGGCCGTCCTCCTCTGATAAGAACTCCGTCGATATCGAAAGCAAAAGCAAAGCTATCCACCGTAGGAAGGTCGGCCGGGGTAAGGGGCGAGCTTGGTGTACCGGGTGTACTTGTTGAATCCGAAGCCGAAGAGGGCAGTGAGCCTTCTTCTTCCAGGTTCATGGCGTCTAGTTCGATTCTTGCCGTTTCCATGGAAGCAGCAAAGCCGGCATGGTAGGACTGGGCACGTTGAACCATCATCCGTTCTGGAATGACAACAACTGGTCCCCCCTCTTTGATTTCTTGTGCGGTGGTAGTCATACTGGATAGACGTCTGAAATTTGGTCTTTTTGGTGGAGCCAACATTTTGGGTAGAGGCGCCATGACGAGATATATATACTCGTAACTGACAACCTATCCGTCTCGGTTATGGGAATTTGCGGAGGAGCTGGAGTGTTGCGGAGGGATTGAGGAATAGGTGTGGGTCAAAAGGTATCTTCGTCTGAAACGGAGGGTGCTAAGAGCTGGGGTGAGGGGGCTAAACCCGGCTCCTAGGTATTCGTGGAGAGGAAGAGGGTCGGATTGTGAGGGGACAGGGCTTGGGATGGTGCGGGAATGTCAGACGTGACTGCGGTCGAGTTGTTTGCGGCAATTGATGGCAGAAGGGAAATGCAAGCAATCAAAGGGTGGTAAAGCAAATCAATTTATATGGATGGATGGTGGAAGGTCAGAGACCTATACTTAGTTCTTGTAGTACATCTGAAATGGATTGACGTACCTGACTTGTGAATCAAGCTAAAACCCAAACCAATACCAAGGCAAAGAAAGAGGTTGATAGTCATGATGATGAGTTATACTGGGGCCCAACAGAGAGAGTTCCACGCCCTCAGCACGGTAGAAAGATTGTCCTGTACGAGTACTTACTTCTGTGGGCTTTTCAGCTGTTCAGAACGTCATGCTGGAGACAGCAGCCCCGTTCATCCCACTGTCGCCCGAATTATTATTCGAGGGTTTTCCCCTAAACGACGTCAACTGGCATCCAACTGGCATCCAACTGGCATCCAACTGGCATTTTTGCGGGTCCATTCCATTTTCAAACGGTTCCCAAATAACTCTATGCCAATGGCGATGCAACCCATATGCATCTTTATTTCTCACCTCCTCCTCAGTGCCCAAAGTAGCATGTGTGATACGCAGCAGCGATCGCAGGGGATTTATCCTGCACTTGAAAAATTTCTTCTCTTCTGATAAGGTTAGAGGCGAAAGAGGCCACCGCCGTAGAAACTAGTAGCATAGTAGTTTCTATTGCACTCTCAAACGACTAGATGATTTGATGTCGTCTCGGCCATGACGCGGTTGTACAAGAGAGGCCGAGGGTGAGCCGCCGCCGAAAACCCCTGTTTACTTGCTTGCCCTGAGGTGAGGGGTGAATAGAATAGGGAAAGAACTGGGAGATACGGACCCGTTCGGAGCCCAAACCCCAAATCGCCCAATCCGACGCTGCGCAGCATCTCACTGAGGATCTCCTTGCCCTCCCACCCGGAATGTTCTCGTCGTTCGCCGCATCGCCATCGAGGAAGTCCCTTCGGTGCGAGAATAAACCTCACCGTGCCGTTGTCATTGGTGAGTGCAGAGTCAGGGTCAGGGTCTCAGGGTCCTTGACTCCTTGACTCCTTGACTCATCCTTGGCCTCGAATCGTGGAAATCGCTTATCTGGCCTATGATAACCTTACATAAGGCCCCTCCTTTTTTCCTCGGTCACACCGCACGTTGTTTCTCTCGCATGAAATAGAGACACCAGCCCCCCCCCCTCCCCCTCCCTTTACAGCTCACTGCCCACGCTCACGTCTCTGACAGTCTCACATGCAAATAACCACAAATAACCACAAATAACCCCTCGATCCTTTATTTCGAGTACCCAATCGCCAAGTTGACCCTCCTGAATTGTATCCACTGCAACAGTCTCGTGTTCATGGAATCATGGCTTTGCAATCTGTGGATTCCTCTCCAAAATGCGGGAAAGAATTCCTCTCCAGGTTCCACCCGCTAATGGGGTTTGAGGGGCCCCGATGGAGGATCCAAAATGTTGGAGCAGAAGTGGTCGATCCCAGTCATGCTTCCCCAAGTTTGTGGTCGCCCAAATAACAAATGCAAACAAGAAGTTGGAGCATTTTCATGTCGACAAAATTGGATATGGAATGCCAAGAACGGATTTCAAAGTGCCGTTATTTGTGAATCGGAATGGGGGCCCTTTTGAACCGTATCCAGAAAAGATTGCTGATTGCTGGTAGTTTGATGGTCAGTAAAGAAGTCGATGCCCAATTAAGTGGTTTGTTTTTGGTAAGTACGTACATGAATGTATTTTGTTGTCTTCAGCCGGCGACTTGAGGCGTAGTGATACGTGGATAAAAGTACGAGTACCTTTTCGTGAGGCACATTCGAGGCACACTGATATTGAATATTGATACCGCAATTCCAAAACCAAGTGTTATTCGCAGTTGACTCGGCCCTACGACTTTCCGCCTACCTATATTTCTGCACCAACTCTATACTGGCCCAGTTGATAATTTCCCTGCATAGACATACGGGTACTGAACGGGAACGATCGTGGGGAAAGATGGAGAAGAAAAAGGAGTCCCTGGGGAAATAACCCGCGCGGTGTGTGTATCAAGGTAGAGCTGATTGGATACATATTGACATGCTTCAGTTTGCTGTACGTAGGTTTGCTTTATGCAACTACGGAAAGAGCACTGGATACTCGGTGTGATGATCTGGAAAAGGACCGTTCTGTTTGTTCGGTATCTCATGGACTTTGAATCCCTAACCGTGACAACCGGCTCAACGGGCCGAATTAAACGAAATTCGTGAACTGGGTCGGAATTGTGAGCTCTTCAACACCAGATGGGGAAGTTGATAATAGCAAAGTCCAACATAAATATGAAGACACTGTTCGCTTATTTCGTCAACCTTTTTCAAACCAAGAAAATATACCACGTGAAATGCAGGTCACATGATTTGGTAACAAGCATGAGCGCTGGAAACCAATTTCCATCGAGCGAAGGTAAAAATCAGATACAAACAGGAAGAGAAATCTCACTATAGCAAAGAATACTAAAACCCCATTTGGCCGGCAAAAGGATTGCAGGACACTATTCTTGCACCAAGGAAACGGGGAAACTTGGACCCGACCCTCTGAACTTTGCAGAAGCTACATATATTCTTGAAAAACAGATGAACAGAAACTGCCCGAGGAGCAGCTTCCGGAGGGGAAAGCTCCTCTTTCTTCACTCAAAAGTTCTCGACCATCCTGCGAATTGTATCACCAGACATAGCTTCCATATGCAAAGTACTCCGAACTCTAGCACTCTTTCCTAAAAAATACTGGAACAGTGCCGGTCTCTGGACACCCTTCTACCCGCCCGAGCTAATATGTTTGGTTGAACTGGATGATATCTCTTGGCTGATGTGTATGCACCACATCACATTCTATCAGTTGCTGCTTGCGGGCCCCTGTGAATGCATGTTCGGTGAGCTCCACACCACCAACACTCTGGCAAGTCACAACGTGTGCAATGAGTTGCGATTGGTAACCAACTGAGGACTAACTTTTTGACGCGGTAATGGGTACGAAAGACCAGCCGCAACTCATCACCAGGACTTTAGAGGGGGAACAGACGTCTTAATTCTCCCAATGTAGCAAGCCGCCTTCTCTTCTGCCTTGCAGGTGAGGGGCAGCTGGAGGGCGTAATCGTACAACGTTGCTGAACTTTGACAGGCATTATTCCGATGATAGAAAATCAATGCTTGTGCAGCAGAGTACGAGTATGGCGGGGAAACACTGCAGGCCGAGTTACAAGCCGTGAATAGATGACTTTCTTTTTCTCGCGATCGGTGCCTCTGTAAATTCGAAACAAAAAATAAAGACAAACATGCAATGCTTCACTACGTTGTGTCGCGAGTGTAAACTGACCGCAAATTGATGCTCACATCATCCCGGCTGTGGAGAGTTCGAGTCGTCCTTCCTGTGCAAAGGCTGGTGGTCGGCTCAGTTTCCTGGTTCCTTGTCGTCGGGGCTTCCTAGCTGGCGGCCTCGTCTCATGAATTTGAAGCCGCAATTCTCAATCAAATTGTCTCGTGAGCCAACAACAACAGACGTTTGAAGGCCGCGCTTGAATCAACATGGACTAACATGGACCAACAGCGCTTGAAGGCACAGTTCGTCACATTTCGATGCGAAGGTCGCGGATCATTGATGGATATCCAGATCCCAGATTCCAGATTCGTCATGGTACTCGTAGTGGTGATAGCCTCGCATTCCATTTCCCGGTCGGCTTGTCCCGTCGTCCGCCTTTCCATTGAACCTTCTCCTTTGAACTTTCTCCTTTCACCTTTCTCTCAGCAGCGGACTGGCTGGATCAGAGAAGGAGAGACTGGTGGTTGGCGGCGTCTGCCTTGTTCTTCGGTGAATTGGCCTGTCTCCACGTTGCCTGTCCTTGGACTTCATGGTCTCTCCTGGTCTTTTCTGGTCATGGTGATATCGGCTCGCAAGACCTTTCTGCGGTGTTTTGTTTCCCCTCAGCCCGCTCGCCATGGGGTTGGAAGAGTGGTGATTGGGTGGGTGTATTGTGACGGTGCAGAGAGCAAATATTGGGGATGCACTCATCTGCACTCGAGCTGCAGAGATGCGCATCACGATGCGAACATCCACAAGCGAAAAACACTCTCCCAGGGTTGATGAGGGGCGTGAGTGGTTGATACCACCAAGGATTTAGTCGCTGGCTGCCCAGTGCGGTCTAGTGCAGTCGCTCTCACCTGCGTACGCGCCGGGACTTGGGTCGCTTGCATACGCCCGCATACACTCTATCGAGTGAGAGAGGGCAATGAGGATTGAGAAGGAGAGAGCAGAAATGCCAGTCCACTCGAGGCCTGTCGCCATCTGCCAGAAAAACGCCTTAACCAATACAAACGTCAACAGCCGATGGAGAACGGCAGCCAAAAAATTGGTTTTCATGAACAAGGGCCATAGAGCCGTACGAGGCATGTGGCCCAGTATTGCTTTCCCCCCCTTCTCGCTTCCGAACCAACAACACCACTCACATCTCACCGTTCAATTCTTCCCCTCACGCCTCTGATGCCTTCCCAGTGGGAGAACAGGAACAACAGCCACCCATCTGCCCAGCCACAGCTGACCCGGCCTCCCATCGATGGCCCTCCCATAAAGCCTGCTGTATCCCCTTTCCAACATGTCTCTTTTCCCTCTCCAAGCAAGCATCCAATCTTCAAGAGCTACTTTCGTCCATTGTTTTTCCCTCCCTTTTTTTTGTTACTCTCCGTCTCTCGAGCAGGTCTCATAATATCAATCCTTCCTCATTCTAATTTCAAAAACAATCACGTTGCCGGTCAACTCTTAATTTTATCCCCCTTCTCAAACAACAAGTTAGCTCTTCTTGCTCCCTCAAACCAATCACAATTTTTCGACCCGTCTATAATTCAGAAAACAAAAAATCAGAAATAATGGCCTCCGTTCAATTGTCATTTGGTCTCCGTACCTCCTCCAGCGTCAAGACTGTCCACCTTCTCGGGTCATGGGACAACTACGCTGGACAACTCCCGCTCGCCAAGGATAAGACTTCCTCCAAATCAGGTTCGTGGAAGGGCACATTCAGATTCCAGGGCCAAACTCTTCAATCTGGACAAAGATACTGGTACTACTACATCATCGATGGTTACCATGTCTCCCACGATCCCGCTCAATCCTCCACCACCGAGCCAACCACCGGCCGCGTGTTGAACATCCTCGATGTCCCAAGCGAGAAGTCTTCTTCTTCTTCCCACAAGTCCTCCTCAAAGAGCAGCTCTTCCTCCAAGCACTCTTCATCATCAAAATCTTCTTCCCACTCATCATCAAAGCATTCTTCCTCTTCCCGCGACAGCAAGCACTCCTCGTCTTCCTCGCGCCGCGAGTCCCGTCGCGACAACTTGACCGTCGACATCCCAAAGGGACGTCCTCTCTCCGTCTCGCAAATCAAGTCCCCAAAGCCTATCACTCCACACGCTACCAAGTACATTTTGGAGTCCGACTACGCCGCCCCAACCGTCGAGGAGTTGACATCCCGCTTCAGCGCCTCCACCTTGGATCAATACGACGACTACGATCTCGCCTCATCGCCACCATCTTCCGTTGGCTCCTCCCTCTCCAGCCGATCCGACAGCAGCTCCCCAAGCTCCAGCTCCTCCCTCAGCGATTACAGCTCCTCCTCTTTGAGCTGCTCCTGCGAGAGATACGGCATCACCCGCTCTGGTGACCGTGTCAAGCTTGACTGTGGTGGATCCCGATGTGGTTACGGTGACGACTCCAGCTCATGCTGCTCCTCTGATGAGGAAGAAAAATACGTTCCAGCCAGCTCCCGTCGTCACGGAGTCGTCATCAGAAGATGAAGAGATTTCAAGTCCTCTTAACTGAGTGATGATGTAAGAAGAAGAAAAACAACGAATCAAGAAAGGGGAAAGTTCCATTACAGAGAACAATAATAATCAGAACGGCCGTTCATTCCTTCCGGCAAAACACAACCAACCTGTTTTATACAGACGGCGCGCCCGAAAAGCTGGTTTCTTTTCGGGTGTCGCTATACGAAGTCGTCCGCTCCAGGGCTTTCTTTCGCGTATATGTCATTTCTTCGACAAGTTTTCCATCCACGGATTCTCTTTCTTTGGAGGGAAGACGACCGGGATGTGTAGGGGTTGGGGACGCATACCGGAGAGGATGGTATGATAAGATTGACGAGTGAGGACGGATGTACAAGGGGGTATATTGGGTTTCTTGCTCACAGAATGGTCCCTTGTACTACCTTGGGCTAGCCATTTCGCTTTAGGAAGGGTTGTTTGAGGGTAGAATACTGCACTTGGATAACATAGCATAGCTGGGTGGATGCCGATTGAATCCGCCATCTGCTCTATAATATAGCTATGTGAATTTCCATCTTTTGAAATGTCTCCATTGATGAGAAATATCGTGACCTCTTTTGTGACTTTGGATCACCATCCCATTGCCCAAGGTTGTGACAGGGAAAAGAGACGGGAGTTGGGCCTCCAAACCCACCCCCAGGAAATCATTTCGTATCCCTTCCCTTCCCAATCCCACCATCCCACAATGGGGCAATTTTCGCTGCTACTCCACTGAGGGGAATTTTGCGCGCGGCGGGGGGAGGGGCAAGAACTCGAGACGCGATAAAGAGTACAGATTTGGAATAGATAGGATTTCTGGGGGTTCAGGTACAGGAATGGGCATTTTCTTGTATATTGGGCAAGAGAGGTGTTTGCCCTAACTAGAGTAGGTGGCAAACAGCCTGGATCGTCGAGAGAGAAACTTGTCAAAATAAGCAAAAGATGAAGCTAGAAAAAGGGCAGGAAGAAATGGATAGAAATGAGATTTGAAGAAGGGAGGTAATGCGGAGGAAATGCTCCATCCACCGCGGAGCAGGACCGAGAGCGTCAGAGAGACAGAGAGACGGGTCACGGGACAGAGAGACAGGGCTCCGTATCCCCCACTATTCACCTCTTAATTCTTGACATCCATGACATCACAAGGTCTAGACGCTGGGGAAATGGGTTTTTTTAAAAAAAATCTCAACTAGGGATGGGATTTGGGTGCGTAATTGCAGGTGCCGTCTCCAGGTCTGCTTGACCGCCTCCACTCGGTTCCACCTATTGCTGGCGATAAGAAAGGAACCTAAGAAGCTGCAATGGACGGCATACCTGTACTCGAGTAGATACGTACGTACAGCACCTACGGTAACTGCCATTGTTCAGTACTCGTATTTTCGTGGTGTTGATGTGAAATGACGGCATTGCCAGCGTTTGTTAATTCCTGATTTTCAGGTTCCATTGATATCCATGCCCATGGATACCATTTCTTGGTGGTATCCCGTACTCAGATTCAGTGCAGGTACGACGAGGAACCTGAAGGTACCCAAATAAAATAATCTTGCCCCCTGTCCAACTTGGAAGCTTCCCCCTCCAACCCTCCAACCCTCCAACCCTCCAACCCACCCCGCCGCCTCTGTCATCAACCTAAACTACCTGCACACCTGCAGCTTCTCCCCAACCTCTCCTCCTACAAACCTCCTCTGCCCTATTGACAAATGATTATTGACTATTGACTATTGACCATCGATCGATTTGACTCCAACTTGAACTCCCGCAAACATGGTCAAAATCGAAGATCATGAATATCTCTGCAACGAGGAAAAGCGTCTCCGCGAGGACCGTTTGAGGGAGAAGTACTGGAAGCAATGGGGTCCTTATGTCGCAGAGCGTCAATGGGCAACTGGTAAGCTTTACATTCTAATCCCGACCAAAGAGCCTCCAGCTAATCCCGCAACGTCCAGTGCGAGAAGACTATAGTGCCGATGGCGATGCGTGGAGTCGTGAGTTTTCCTTATCCAAATTCCAAAATGACAGCTACCCCGCCATGATACAGTCCTGATCCATGCGTACCGTAGACTTCACCCACGACCATGCGAGAAGCCGAGCTTTCAGATGGGGAGAGGATGGCATTGCCGGTGTCTCGGATACCCATGGCTTTCAGAACATTGCTTTTGCCTTCTGGAACGAGGAGGAGTGAGTACCGGTTCGGGAAAATCTGGGGAAACAGGAAATGCTGATCAATTGATAGTGATTTTCTCAAGGAGCGACTTTTCGGGCTTTCGAACCCACAAGGAAATCATGGCGAGAGTATCAAGGAGGCACATTTCCATCTGGATAACACCCCCACGGTATGCAATTGATCCACATATCCATGTCCCTGGGCCCTGCTAACTTTCTTGAGTAGCATTCTTACATGAAAATGCTCTACAAATACCCACAAAAGAAATTCCCTTACGAAGACCTGATCAAGGAAAACGCGAGGCGTGGAAAGGAGGACCGAGAATACCAAATAATCGATACCGATGCCTTTGACGATGATAGGTACTGGGACATTGTCATTGAGACGGCAAAGGAGACAGAGGATGAATTATTGTTCCGCGTCACGGCATGGAATCGAGGCCCGGAGCCAGCACCTATACACATCGTCCCACACGTTTGGTTCAGAAACACATGGGCATGGGGTCACGAAACCCCGGACAAGAAACCAAGTCTGCACCAAGTCAATAGCTTGGTTGCTCACAGCCAACATCACAAGCTCGGGGAGCGTTATTTCCAGCTTTCTCCTTCTCCTGGCGTTGGCCCAAGCGGGACAGATGTAGAACCAGAGTTGATTTTCACAGAGAACGACACGAATTACGAAACCCTTTATGGGGGAAAGAATGAGCAGCCATATGTCAAGGATGCTTTCCATCATTACATTGTGGATGGCAAGAAGAAGGCAGTCAACCCAAAGCAAACTGGAACTAAATCTGCAGCTTGGTACAAGTTCAACGAGAGCGGTGGTGTTGCTCCAGGTGAGTGTGCCGTGGTTCGATTCAGAATTTCGAAAAAGTACGAAGAATACATGGACGAGGAATTGTTTGATGACATTATCGACAAACGAAGAGAAGAAGCAGATGAGTTTTATTACCGAATCAGCCCACTTCCAATGGCAGAGGATCTCCGTAATATCCAACGGCAAGCTTTCGCTGGTATGATGTGGACCAAGCAGCATTATCATTTCATCTGGGAGCAATGGGCAAATGGTGATCCAGCGCAACCTCCTCCTCCACCAGAACGAAAAGCAGTACGAAATAGTCACTGGAAGCATATGCATCTGGATGATATTCTCTCCATGCCCGATTCTTGGGAGTATCCATTTTTCGCAGCCTGGGACTCTGCTTTCCATTGTATACCTCTAGCCATGATTGATCCAGACTTTGCAAAGAAGCAGTTGGATTTGTTCACGAGAGAATGGTATATGCACCCCAATGGTCAATTGCCAGCTTACGAATGGAATTTCGGAGACGTCAATCCCCCGGTTCATGCTTGGGCCACGTTCCGAACCTTCAAGATTGAGAGAAAGATGTACGGACGACAAGATTTGGATTTCTTGGAGCGAGTCTTCCAAAAGTTACTCCTGAACTTTACTTGGTGGGTCAACCGAAAGGATGTTGATGGTAAGAATGTGTTTGAAGGTGGTTTCCTGGGTCTGGACAATATCGGATTGTTCAATCGATCCGAAGCTTTACCCACAGGAGGCGTTCTTGAGCAAGCTGACAGTACTGGTTGGATGGCATTTTATTGCTTGTGCATGTTGAACATATCGCTGGAATTGGCGAAACACCGTCGAATTTATGAGGATATTGCATCGAAGTTTTTCGAGCACTTCATGCATATTAGTGATGCCATGACATACAAGTCTGGTTCGACCGAGGAGAAATCACTATGGAATGAGGAAGATGGATTTTACTACGATGCAATTTCCTATGGTGGACCATGGACTCAGCAACTTCCAGTCAGATCCCTGGTTGGGTTAATTCCACTCTATGCTACCCTGACGCTGGAACCAGAGCTCATCAACAAGCTGCCTTCATTCAAGAAGAGAGTTGATTGGTTTATTGAGAATCGACATGATGTTGCGGAGCGAAATATGCACAGTATCCGAAAGAGAGGGAAGGACAACAGAATTCTACTTTCTCTCGTGAGTAAGGATCGTTTGGAGAAGATCTTGAAGCGTATGCTTGACGAGGATGAATTCTTCAGCGACCATGGTATTCGATCACTTTCAAAATTCCACGACAAGAACCCATATTCGATGGATGTCAATGGCCAAGAATTCAAGGTCGCCTACGTCCCTGGCGATTCCGACAGTGGCATGTTTGGCGGAAACAGTAACTGGAGAGGTCCTATCTGGCTTTGCGTCAACTTCTTACTCGTCGAGTCTCTTCAGCGATTCTACATGTTCCACGGGCAGAGTTTCAAAGTCGAGTGTCCTACGGGATCAGGAGATTTCATGCACCTTGGACATGTCTCGGAAGAAATTCAACATCGTCTACAGCACCTTTTCGCGAGAGGAGATGATGGACGTCGAGCTATCAACGATGGGAATGACATGCTGGACTTCGATCCTCATTGGAGGAATAACATGTGGTTCCATGAGTTCTTTGATGGTGATACTGGACGAGGATTGGGTGCTACACATCAATGTGGTTGGACTGGCTTGATTGCGAGAATGATCCACGACACCGGGTACGTCAACCTCCTTCTCTCCCTCACCTCTCTCACTTCCCCCTTCTTTCTCCATCAAAACTAACCAAATCAAACAGACTCTCCTGCCGCCTCCCGCAAACCCCACGTACACCCTCCACAGGAATGAACCACTACTTCGACGACGTTTTCACGCGGCATCTTAGCGGCCCCAAGGAAAGCGGGAGACCGAAGATGCGTCGTTCCTCGACCGCACGCTCCATGGGCCAGCGAAGCGACTTTGACACCTCGAATGACGGCGACGGGCATGAGCGGGATGATGTGCGAAGTGTGGTTACGGAAACGGAGGAGCATCGGCGCGAGAGGAGGGAGGCGGATGAGCACACGGCGCATTATGTTAGCGAGCAGTTAAGTCGGGTGAGAAGTAATCAGAGTGTGGATTTTGAGGGGGCGGATGAATTTGAGGCGCAGCTTGATGGAGCGGGGTTGAATTGTTAGGTTATGGTGGGGATGGGCGTTGGGAGAGGCGATGTGAATGGTAGATTGGACGAGAGGTAGGAATGAGGCATGATAGATGGACGGATGGAGTGATTGCGAGGGGATGGGAGAAACGTATTAGAGTTGATAAGGCTTCATCAGCATGAATGGTGCTTACCGTCATTGGTTGCGACTTGACTTGAAGATTGGAAGGTGATTCTACAAAAAGTTCAAAAGCCTATTCTTGTTTGGGGCGCGTTGTAGGGATAGATAGAATTGGTAGAATTCAAGATCACAGAAATAAAAATTATTGATGTCCCCTCACTCTACCTTTGCTCATTTTTCATTCTGAGAAATTTCCTGCCGTTTGAGAGTCGACTTTGATACCGTGAAAGCAATAGATCTGTCTTCGTTTTGGTTTTTCATCAGCGATTGATAGAGAGCTTTAGTTTTAGTTAACAGGCTTCACTACAAATTACCCTTGGTGTTAATCCACATTGCGATGTGCAACAAAATTCAAGTTATATTTTCGACTAGCTTTACGTGAGGATTTTAGTCTCGCTACTTTACTTCAGGTACCCTGAGATTAACCGAAATAATTATTAATTAGATTAATGATATGCTTACGTGACTGGGCCGGGGCTATCGGAGCTCGGGCCGCACCTCGGAATTTAAGAAAAGATAGAACCTTAAAACGACTCGGTTTAAGCTCTTATTATAACTAATAGAGATTATATCTAGAATAAGAGGTAGTAGTAGATCGAACTTACTTATTACTTAGATAAAAGTAGAGAAACCTATACGAGACATATATAACCTACTCTCTCTCTCTCTCTCTCTATACTATAGTAGAAGTATATACTAAGTAAGTCAAGTTTACTTCTTAAGGCTAAAACGTATCTAGGTATCCGCGGCATACACATTAATACTTCCCTTCAATAAAATATAATAGTCTTACTTAAAACAGGAGCTATAAAATAACAAAATTTTAGCTAGAGTAGATAAAGTCGGGGGGTATCTAGCTGAGTAAGCTTTAGTCTAAAGACTAGGGTAATAATAAAATTCTTTTTATATAGTTTGAACTACTTCAGCTAGTAACAAGGTAGCCTTGAAAGACTACCAGGTTAAAATTAATACCTCGAGGCAAACTGCAACAATGTTTACATAGCAAAACAGCCTGAAAAGGTAGAAATTGAGTACCTACTACCTAAGCCGGGGTTTAGAGTGGCTCTGAGAGAAAGACAGGGTTTTAAAACAATTCTTATCTACACTGGAATTCAAGAAATTGGATGTCTCGAGTCACTTTTGGTCTTTGTGTCTTTAGGAGCTTACTATGAGATGTTTAAATCAAGGCGAACTAGCTTCAATTTGAGTTTGTTCTTCCTTATGACGAGATATTTTCCTTAGCTGTTCAGTACTTGATCTTCACAATATCGTAGGCCGCCTATACAAACACAATTATCTAAGTAATTTAGGACAAGCCATTCTAACACTACCCTCTACTTTCTTACACATTACTATTATCTTATATTTGTATTGAATATAAACAGAGCTTTAAAGCCAGCCGAATGTGACCGTATGTATAATTATGAATCGAAGGGGTCACCGAGAGAGAACACACTGCAATGCGTCCCAGGAACCCGAACAACTCAAATATAGAGCAAAACTAGATCTAAATAACCCCGACCGGCATATCAATCTCCATAGAAGGTAGGAATAGATAAGAGATACGACGACCTAGATTATCTTAACAACGTTTCCTTAAGACAAGCAAATGGAAAATTAGTGACTCCAACTGTGTATAAATATACAACGGTAGATAGCTTTAAGAAGAATTCTAGTGACAGTAAAAAGTCGAAACTTAGGTATATTACTCAAAGATATTTTAAACAAGCTCAGGGACTAACCTACTAGATCTATACTTGAACATAGGCGTCGTAAAACGACCCCGTGGGGTGCTCTGGACATGTCATGTGTATGCCCATTTAACTTTAAGTTGATCACAGTTCAAGACAGTGGAAAAACTCAAGAGCAAAAAGACAACGGTTAAATAAACAAAAGGAGAGAAAGCATAAAATGACTGGACGAAATACAGAACGGCCGATGAAGGGCTTCCGCTGAATGTAAACATTCAACTATCATTAGCTGAGAGGCTTGCCTGCGTGTGGTTTCCCGAACGAACTTACGCGAGTATGGGTATCCAATGTCGAAGAGGGTGGGTAGATTCGTCAATGCTTGTCCGCGAAACCAAAAAATCGAACGCTGGTCAGCATGAGAGCTTTTGACAAAAGGTGTAAGTAGAGTGAAGACTGGATGGTACAGAAGGGCTTGTTGGAGGCCTTTTCTGTAGGATATGATTCACGTACGAGGTGGTTGAGCCGAAGTTTAGCTTTTCTTCTTTATTTGCATTGCCTGGGGTAACCTCAGTCGGGAAGGCCTAGATCAATTGATAAGTCCTGCCAGCTTCTTATTCTGACACCCTTTTCTACACCACTAACCATGCTGATAATCGGAGAGAAAAAATCCAGGTGACAAGCAAAGGGAATGGACGAAAAAAACCCTCGAAGCACTTAAATGTAAAAAATACAACTTGCCACAGCCCATTACCTATCAACCAATTCAAAAGTTCAGTCTTGGCATTAGAGTATACGGAGAGTGCGAGGAAACCCGCAGCCAGAAGAAAACACTCTATTGTATCAATCACCATTCATTCATGTACAAATGCACCCCCTCACCCTGCATGTCCCCTTCCCTCTCACGCCCTCAACGCTTGAGGTTCAACGCCCAAGTCCCCACCGCATCTCTTCTCCCTCTACCACCACCAGCCGAACAAAAGAAACCGAAAATAGGAGTCGTGTTGATAAATTACAAGGTATCAGTGAGCAACTTGTTCATCTTGGCCATCTTGGAGGAAACGCTCAAATCGATGGTTCGGTCGCCAATCTCAACAACGAGGCCCCCGAGGATATCTGGGTTGACCTTTCTGGCTGTTAGTTGCTTCCTCGAGATTATTTGCATGGTAGAATATGAGGACATACCTTGTTGGTAACCTTCAACTTCTTTCCCTGTCCAACGTATGCGGACTTTGCGACTGCGGTTTCAAGTCGTGAGAGGGTTCTGTTGTCCAATTGCTATTCGAAATATGCATCAGCATGCCATTTCCAATGTGAAATCTAAATCAGTTCAAACAATGGGTGTACCAACAGTAGCACTTGTGACAGTCAACTCGACCTCCCCCTTTGATGCACTCATCAACACAGTAAACTGCTCGCAAACACCCTTCAAGAGACCCAATCTGTTGTTCTCTGCCAAAGCCTCGAGGAAGTTCTTCACGGTCTCATCCTTGTTGTTTCCGAGCTGCTTCTGTAACTCAGCGATGATGGCGGATTTATCTTCGAGGGTCAAGGTAGGGGCGAGCATGATCTCAGCGAGTTTGGCATCTTTGTTGTAGATCTGGTGGAGGGATTCGATCGCTCTGGAGGTTGAGTCCAGGGTAGAGGACTTGACTGCTGCGGTGTACTGTACGCAGGGAGATGTTAGCCTTTTCCTGTTGGTGCTGTCCCGTTCTCGATCAATTGGCCGTTGTCCGAAATCCGAGCGCGATATCTCAATTGGCATCCACCATCCTTCTCAACCATCCAGGAGCCATCACAGGGAGAGAACGCACCAAGGCAGAAGCATAGGTTCCATCGAGACCGAAGAGCGCAACTGGAGGTTTCGAATCGGCAGCTGCTGGTGTTGCGTAGCTTCGTGCGAGGGATGCTCTGGGGACAACGACACGTTGGGAGATAGAAGTGCTTGCCCGCGTAGCGCGGAGGAGGGCGCGATTGGAGAACATGATGTGTATTGTTCAATTGGGTGAGGAGAGGAGAGATGGGAGCTTGAGATTTTGAGCGGGAAGCATCGGGGAGTTGACGAGCTCCCGTCAAAGGTTCTTCTCAGTCACGTGGTGGGCAGGAGATAGCTGGAGGCACCACCTGCATCACGTGGTTGAAGCTCCCTTGCCCGCAGGTGGAAATTGTGCTTCAGTGTTAGATGTTTCCAAAGGCTCCATCTCACAAGCCAACCATGCAGACAACGTGTTGTCATACTCAAATTCGTGATTTACAAGGTTGCTTCATTGCAATTGCTACGGCTCTACCTTTAAATAAGTAACTTCTAGGAACATTGGTTTCCATTCCTGGTAGGAAACTAGCCATATCCCCTAGACCTGCTTCCGGGACTCCTTTTCTTGAAATAAACGCCTTAACCATGCCCTCATTAAGTTCCATCAGTTCATAACATCGGGTGTACAATCAATCGCTTCGAAGCATGCTCTCCACCAGATCTCCCAATGGTCCCCAAAAATCTTTTCCACTACAAAGGTTATGCTCATCAATAAAGAGAACATAATGCTTGAAGCTTGTATTGAGATGAGCTTCAAGTCCCAATTCTCGAATCACGGGATAGTGATGGCAGTAAATGTGTGCATAGACACGATACATGCGCTTGAAGACTTGTCGAATCATACTTGGGAATGATTTTGGGAAAGGTACACCTAGAAAGTGTTAGTGGACTTATCCAAAGTCGGAAATGCTCCCTGTACCAATTCTGCTTGGAAATACAGCCTCATTATCAATGTTGCTCTGAACCCATCCCATCAAATGTTCGATGTACGTCGGAGCTGCCATTTTGGTAGGTCGTTTGTAGTTTTCGGAATCTTGCCACAAGTACTCGAACCTGTATACTGTTAGAATGGGATAATGCCAATTTTTTGGGGGGGGAAAGCCTACTCATCTGTGGCTTTCATCTCAGGACATGATTGTGGAGAGCAAAATTCGGTGATCGATCCATAAAGCAGGTTGATGTGATTGTAAAAATCCACCACTGTGTCTTCCGTCAGTGACTAATTGTCTTTGGCTCGGATCCAGAACCCTACTGTTGACTGCCAGCCATTCATTTTCGTCCTCTCCTTCGGGGAGCTTAACGATCTTCTTCAGGCTGCCACCACCCAAAGTAGCTTCTGCATACTGCCTTAATTGGGAAGCGTTCGCACCGCCCTTGCCTGCGGGTCGTTGTGGTCTAAATCCGCGTGTGCGCTGATTTCTAGGTGATCCATGATGTGAGTATAAAGTTCCAAAGGCATGGGCAGCTTCGGATTCGCGAGCGAAGGGGTCCTCTCCATCGTGGTCGTGATGTATGGCGATTGTTTGGGTGGAGGTGGACTCGGTCAAGGTGCACACTGGTTCAAGAGCTTTTGCGGCCCTTGGACTCATGAAGGAGAGGGTGCTGGTAGCCATGGAGAGGGAGATGGAGAGATACTAACACTGTAGTGATGAAGGAAGTCATCGGATCGTCCTTGTGGTTTGCGTGCTCTGTTGGGTGTCAGGAGCACACCTGCACATTCCAGAGGTTAGCCGGGCAATCTCATGGAGGGGGAGAGGGACTTGCTCTTGAGATGGAATCGCGGGGAAGATCCAAATGGGATGGGAGAGAGGAGAAGGTGGGGAGGGGTGGTCGGGTGAAGGTGTTGTAGAGAGGGGTGTCAAATCAATAGCTACCTAGGTAGGTAGGTACAAGTAGGAGGTAGGTAAGGTGTAAAGCGGAAGTTGTCGCTCTTCCCCACCTTGTTTACTTTTGGCCTGTTTGGACCAGTCCCAGTTGCCATCGGAATGTCGGCAAAATAAATAATCCGATGTGGCTGTGCAAAGCTCCTTGTGGCTTGAGTAGGTACAAATGTACTTGTACCGCTAGGGGAACGCTCATGGCATTGGGGCATCGTATCAACACCTTCTTTCTACCAGCTCTCTCTCCATATTACATCCACCACTCCTCCTCTCACTTATCCATTCATTATGTTGCCCAATTCCCGCGTCTCATTTTCCTCACCTTCATGACTGCCAGCAACCGCCATAAACTCCTGCGAGCGGATGGGGGACCTTCCGTTGCACATCTACCATGTCGGCAACCTTATCCAATATCAGGGTCTTTGTACAATGGACGGAGCAGACGGTCTTTGCGGGCGAGGATATTGAATGCGAAATCACCTTTAAGAACATCGCCACTGCGCCCGCCCCATCGCGAACATCCTTACATCCTTCTTCGGCCGCTGGAAATGGAAATGGTAATGGTAATGGAAACGGAAACGGAAACGGGACTGGGAATGGCGTCGCGCCAGGAGGAGAGCGGCCGAGAAAGGTACCCTCAGTACACAACAAGAATGGTCCGGCCAGTCCGCGACCTCGTCCGCAGAAACCACCACAAAGGGGTCACAAGACGACTCTCTCATTGAATGTTCCCCCAAGTTCTGCCCACTCCCAGCGGACTTCGGAATCCTGGACCGCGCCGGTAAATGGGATCAAAATAGGAAAGGGCCATAATCGCTCGGTTTCAATTATTTCTATAGGGGCCAGTGAAAGTAGCACAATTGGAGATTTTGCGGGAAATGGTAGTGTGGTTGATCGGCCGCGAAAGTCAAAGGGTCATGGGCGCTCAGCAAGTCTCCAGATAGTACCCAGAAGGAATGGCGCTCATGCAGGTCCTCCTTCAGGTATGTATAAGTTAAAACTTCGCATTGGTCATGGAATCTAACCTTCATAGCTCCTCTTGGACAACGATCGTCGACCCATCCTTCCCCTCTCCTCGTCTCCTCATTTTCGCCCATCAATAAAGATTATTATTTTCCCGAGAGATATCGACAGTCTCAAACCGCACCGAGCACGCCAAGTCTTTCTGGTTCTCCTAATGAAAGAAGAAAGCCTTCAGGTTCCTTCCAACCGGCATTTAAATTTCCTCCACCCTCATCGGTAGATTCAAGGGATCATGTTGGTGGAGGTACTTCCCAGGAATCACAATTGCTTTCCCCACGACCAATCGACCCAATTCCAAGCCCAAACGAGCAACCTGGGCCTCTAGCCCGAGTGTTATCACCAGCAAGTGTTCTAGGGACACCACGCAGTAGTGGGGAGTTCTATTCCCTAAGTAACAACTCCACGGAGACTCTTGCTTCTGAGTACATCGGCCAACAAGGAGGACGAATACCACCATATGGAGGACACTTGAGACGGCCTTCGAATTTAGCACCAATAAATCACCACCGACCCCCGGAGACATTGATGATGGGATACGCCCAAATCCATGGTTCCTTCACTTTTGATGGTTCCTTGATTAGCCAAGCACCTTTTGAGGAGGTCAAGAGAAAAGGCGCGGTAGGTGGGCAAGGTGGCGGTGTGATTGGACTAGAAACGAACAAGAGGAACAGTGGTCTTCTCAGAAGTTTTGGATGGGGTAATATTGGAGAGTCGATTGGTGGTTTGCTTGGAGGTGGTGAACTTAGCAGCATCAAAGATATGAGGGGTATTGCGAGCTCCCGGGCTGTACCATTGTTGTCAACCCCGCAGTCAATCTTGTTTGTCGACCTACGTCTTGCTCCTGGAGAAAGCAAAAGCTACAAATACGCTTTTAAACTCCCTCGGGGTCTCCCACCAAGTCACCGCGGGAAGGCTATCAAAATCTCATATAGATTAGTTATTGGTACTCAGAGGCCCGGCGGGGCAAAAGAGCAACAAGTCAAATCGGTAGAGGTTCCTTTCCGGATACTGGGAAGTGTGAACAACCACGGAGAACTCCTCGGTCACGATTTAATGTCCCCATATATCATCCTTCGCGACCAAGCCCGTGTTAAGGTAATTGAAAGCTCACCAGGGCCCAGCCCGGAAACTTTGAAGAGTCTCGAAATCAAAACAACCTCGAACACAAATCAGTCAACATTGAATGAGTTTCTCTCGTATGTTGATGAACTTCTCAATCGACCGCATCCTAGTGCAGGACTATTATCCCCCACCGCCGAACGACAAAGCCGTCGGCCCTCAATGATTGAAGAGCCCGCTACAGCAAAGGATGCAATAGATATGGCTATCTTGCGAAGCAATATCACGACAAGTTCGCAACAGAGCGCCAACCGCTTTGAAATTGCTCGCAGTGGGAAACGTGTAGCTGTGGTTCTACTTGCTAGGCCAGCGTATCGTTTGGGCGAAACAGTCACTGTGGCTATCGACTTTACCGATGCAGATATACCATGCTATGCTGTTCATATGTCTCTAGAAACGTCCGAGAAAATTGACAACTCAATTGCATTGCGTTCCGAAGCTAGTGTACTTCGTGTCACTCGGAAGGTCCATGTTTCTCATTCCGAGTCTACTCTTTTTGCAAGAAGAGTGGTATTCTCGCCCACGATACCCATCACAGGAACACCCGAGTTCATAACCAGCGGAGTCAGTCTCGAATGGCGTGTACGAATCGAGTTTGTCACCCCTCGATTAGGCTTTGCTGAAAATGAAATCATGGCTGTTAAAGAGGAACTGCTTGAAGAAATCGCTCGAGACGATCGAGGCGTTACTCTTGCCTCGGCAGAGGTGTTGGACTGTGAGAGTTTCGAGATTGCAGTTCCCATCAGAGTTTATGGCGCGTTGGCTGGAAATACGGGAAGAGATGAGAATCTGGTCGATGGGCTTGTAGTATAAGAAAGGGGGGAAACATGGTGTGCATTTGCAAGGGCGTTTTAGGTACATACAGAGGCGTAATTCTCCTTTATGGCTAGCCCTCGACTTCTTTATTTATTGACTGAGGGAGAGGGTAGGATTAAAATTCATATCCTTTTTGGAGGCGTTCAGATATTAGGGATGTATGTTGTAAAGCCGGACCGGAATCTATTTCATCAGGATATTTTTGATGTCTTCTGTTGACATTGACTTTCTGTGTCATTCTGTGTATGGATGGATGTGTATCAGCAATAATTTACTAGTTTTGTAAAGTCAGGGAGGTGTTTTCAACTTTTCATTCGTAAGCTACCAAAATACAAGTACGCTATTCAGTCTATAAAGCGAGAAACTCAGCAAATTTAATTTAACATCGTTCGATTTTCATGCACGTAGTAGAGGAGAATATCTCATTCGCCAATTAGACGCTAGACACCCTGCTGCTACGCCGCAACCCATTTTCCATTTAGGTACCTATATAATTTTCATATATTGACGCACTCCCCAGATTGACACCTGCCTAAGACTTAGAATATCAATCTAAGTTTATATTCATACACTCTTTCAAAAATACATTGGGTTGGATCGGACTCATCATGGCTATTGTCCTGGGTAGTGACACCGGCGCCTCCGCAGCTTCCTCATTCAACCACTACCTCCTTGTCATCCTCTGGTCATGGCAATTCATCGTTATGATAATGAGTGACTTTGTTTATCTCATTAGTTTACTCATGAGTATTGCGTTTGTATACGGTGCACTCTTTTGGTTCGTTCTTCCCCTTTTTTCATTGCCCCTCCCTTCGCCTTTCCTGTTGTCCCTCGTCTAAATTCAACTGATAAAACCAAAGGTACGCCGGCCTTCTCTTCTCCACTTCTGTATGGGTTACATGGATCATCACAAAGGAAGTCCAATTTTTCCGAAAGAGCGAACTTACTACGACTCTCTATTACCAATATCAGATTAAGAAGAGCGCTTTTATATTTGCCAAGTTTCTGATACATGTTGTTGTTTTGGTGGTGAGTAGGAAGGGGGGTATTTTTGCGGGGGTGGGGCAGTTTTTTACTTGGCTGGTTGTGGTTGGGTAAGTGTATTTTTCTGTTGTCTGTTTTTAGGGGGCCCTCGAAGTTTTCCCAATTTCTCATAATGATTTTGTAACGATTCTGGAACATTTGACCACTGCTTTAAAGGGTGTGGGAAACAAGTACTTAAATTGTTTTTGATAGTTGGAACAAACGTGACCTTGAACCTTGGGGATTTATTGTTGCTTTTTTCTTTCAACTTTCAAGCGAGGGAGTAGGACGGTTTAGAACTTAGGACTGATGAAAGCTAATAATATACCTCAGGGTTCCATTTTCGGGGTCGTTATTTTACGCTGTGAATATCCGTAGAGAAGAGGGGGGATTTGAGGAGGGAATTGTGAAGGGGATATGGTAAATGGAGGAAGGGTAAGAAATGTCTCTCAAAAAGTCGAACATGAGTCATTATGTACTGTCTCAACACGTGAAACCAGATTTGGGCAGCGGCCAGGGAAAGCAACCGACCATGATTTAAACCAAATTCAAGTGATGAAGCAGAGTCGGATTGGAGAATGGTAAGAAATGTTGGCGATAGTGGAGTATCTAATGCACGTGGAGGCCGGTGCCAAGAATATTTCTATACCGGAGCAGGGAGTAACTCACGGAGAGAGAAGCAGGCAACGAGAACTCGAACAAAATAGAGAAAGCAAAGTTACCGAAGTCCCGAATGCACATCCAAACATATTTCAAGCAGATTCCACCTTGATCGGAGTTAATTCTGAAATCGATGTCAGTAGTCCAAATGGGTTTAGAGATTTCCCAGAAGAAGAAAAGGAAATAGAGAGTGATGAGGCGGAGAAGTTTTTCAAGATGCGTCGATCCAATGAAAAATTCGACGTTGCCCCCTCGCCGTTGAGAGTTACCACAATGGACGAAAGTACGCCGTTGTTCTAAATCATGTATAGTAACGTAGGTTCGGCAATACGCGCAGAACTAAAACCAAAGATTACTGTTTGGATCCAGGAGAGTTCTCACGTGGCTGATGGCTCTCTCCTAACAGGGCTACAGAGTAACCAGACGGTAGTGGATGAACGATTGAAGTAATTAGTCCAATATTTCCCGGAGAGTTCATCTGTCCCTGCGTTTGTGACTCTCATAGTTGCAAGTAGTAGGGGCACAGAATCCCATTCGAGACGGCAAAGGACTGGCTGGTAAACAAACCTCCTGTCACTTTCGAGAGGTAATAGAAAAGCTAATTAGAGACAGACAATGCATGAGTGTATCAAAACTCTTTTTGTCAACTGCAGAGCTTATATCTGGTGGTTTACTGGGCAGTCGCAACGGGGATTCCTTGACCCATCTAACTAAAACGAAGAAATTATTCCCCCGGGCCCCCCCAGACTTGGTCAGACCTTGTCAAGCCAGGCTGGACGATGTAGATGACAATAATACTAGAGCCATCTCGACATATTAGCTTTGACCCTTAAGCATACTATAGCCCTCGCGAACGTTGGGTGCATGCTAGTACGAATCCAGTAGTATTCTGTCCTGAATCTCACCGTCGGGGCTATTCATACACTTCTAGAACTTAGTCGTCGCCTCGCTTGGGTGCCTCTATCAATACTTGAGTAACAGCTACATGACTACTGAGGCTTTCGGATTTAGTGAATGAATACATTCACCCGAACACACTTTATGACTAGCTTGTAGGAGAGTCCAAACAATGTCCATGGTTGTGAAGTCGTGCAACATCTACCGTTTCTTCACTGCAGCTGGTGTCGTCCACCATTCAAATAGAGAGGGTTTCTGAATAGTAGAGTCAGTGTAGATTCACAACCCCCATCAAGACCATTCAAAAGTACTGGTTTTCAGACTATAGCATAAAACTCCGACCCACCAACCCTTCAATTTTCCATTCCATCTGCTAAAGAAACTACCCCCTCTCAAGCATACAAGTCTGTGAGAGAGATGAACATTACAAAATACATCCTACACAAATTCGAGGGACAACCTAAGCAAAATCAAATGATGAGTAACTTCCCCCCCGCTCACCCTTACAATCCTTCCGAGAACTAGCATCTAACCGAAGACCAACAGGGTTCAGAGCCCCCAAAACCGGCCTCAAACCAATTTGGGACCTCAACATCACAAATTTTCTATTCCAAAACTCTTCTCTAAGTGAGCTAACCCAAAACCTCAACCAAGCAATCTTACATTCCGAGATCAATCATGTCATCGTTGCGTCTCTCCAAGAGCTTCTTAAACTTTTCTTGACAATAAGTCCTCCCTTGAAGTTGGAGGATTTTCCAAACCAAGAAGATATCGTGGTGGCAAGATGGCTCCTTCTCTCATACGGTGGCCAAAACCTATGGAACGAATATTGCAAAATGGTGACGAAGCAAGTCAAGCTCATGGATGATGCTATCGATAATCAAAAGGAATTGGACGAGATCAAAAGAATGGCGGGGTGGCCTATGTACTATTGGGACATGTTGCAAGAAGATATGGGGTTCGCGAAGAAGGGGGGACCAAAGTTGGAAGGGGAGAGGGATGAGAGGAAACGTGTCGAGGTGCGGAATTCGAATTTTGGGAAGAGTGAGGAGTTGGTTATGAGTTATGAGAACCTACTTAAAGAGATCATAAGGGTTTGTTGGAGGATTGATGAGGTGAAAAAGAAGATTGCGAGGGAGAAGACAGCAGGGAGGGTTGTGGTGAAGGATTTTGCCGACCCGAGGGAGATAAGTGGCAATGAAGATACTGACACTTCTAGAAAGCAAACTAGATCATCTCCTCCACTGCTCTCAGTACACCCTTCCACGACTTCAAAATCTGGGCTTCAAGCCACGGAGGAAGTTGGAAAAAGCTCCGGGGAGCCCAAATTAACCAAGCCCCCTCTTCCAAAAGCACAGGATGCAACACCCACCGACAACAACAAAGTAGCAAGCGTAGCACACGTACCACAGATACCCCAGGAGTCATCAGAAGAGCAGGCAGAGGCAAAGGAATCTCGATTTTATGAGGCCCCAGAGCAGTGGGTAGACATGAGTTCACAAGGTTCAGACGAAATCCCTTGGGCACCTATGAATGTGCGAGCTAAAATCATCCGTAGGAGCGGAATTCATCAACGATGGCAATGAGTCAATGGGGAACAATCACAACTTTGAGAATCACTTCGGCGAAATGACTGCTGATGAGATTCCAAGTGAGACAGGAGACTACGAAGAATTGGGTGGAACTGAAGGTAGGAAACAAAATCCATCAAATCCTCAAGCAAATTTCAATATGCCCCAACATTTCATTCCATCCATTTTTAATATGAATTTCAGATATGGGAGAACTTACATACGGATAGATCATCAGAGACACCGCCATTCGAGCAGAAATAGAGAGCGACAAGGGAATGATCACGCATTCCAACATGCGCCCAATGGAGGTCTCTTTATAGAGGCACCACCGCCTATCTCCGACCAGACACCTCGTCAACAACCTCTAGCAAATCTATTTCAGCCTGCATCATCACTTCTCCATCAATGCTCTTCTCGTCACCCCTTAGACCAAGAAAACTCTCAGCCTTCGAGTTCTCACTCAGAAGATTCATCAAGTTCTCGGGGGCATGCAGGACATCATGGCTCTCATGCTCATTCCTCGAGAGATAGAGAACGAGGAGATGAGAGAGAGAAGGAAAAAGGAAACAAAGAAAGGGAAAGAAAATACTCACTCCACAAAGCAGAGGTAGGGAATTACGAAAGAGCCAAGGCATGGGACGAAGAAGAAGCAAAACAAAAAGAACGAGAAAGAGCTTCACAACATCAAGCCTTACAAACGACCACACCTCGCCCCAGTACTTCTCGAATACAGTCGAATTATGCTCTTGAATCTGTTCAGAAGACGATCCAATACCAAAATCCACCTTCCCATTATCACCAATCCCTTCAACCACCTCATGCAACCCATTTCCCCCAGCAAGTACTAATCCCACAACAACCAGCCCCCCAAGAAGAAAAAGTAACACCAAGAGCCCCCCAAAACGCCATGCGCTCATGGAGAAACAACAGACCAGGACCCAACAAACCACCACCCCACCACGTCCAACCCAGAGTAAGTTCTGTCATCCCAACAGCCCTAACATACAGTACTAACTAAAACCACAGAACTCCATTCTCAAGAAACGCTCCGAAGACGAATTCTCACATATGGGTAGGGGAAAGCCTAAAGGCCCGCCAACAGGAAGACATATCAATTTCACCGCTAGTGTTAAGCGCGAGGATGGGGGAAGACCTGGGGGTACTAAGGCGTTTGAGAAGGCAGTGAAGGATCTGCAGTTGGAGTTGTATGATTAGAGGGGTTATGAATGAGCTGGGAGAGTATATAGAAATTATAGACGAGGAATCCGAGAACGTTGATGTGATGCCGTGCCAGATAATACATTTCTGCCCGGGGTAGAGGAGATGATTACATTTTGGGTTTTGCTATTGGTACACGCTTTGCCGTCCATCGAAAGGAATTCGTCAAACCTATCTCAAACCGAGCAAGAACTTTCCGCCACCCTCCTTTCCTTGCTCGCCACCACCTGGTAAGTAAGTAACGTTAGGGTTACCCGCCAGCGTCTGGGCAATCTCTCTACTCGCCTCGATCCTTCTGATCATAATTAATCCATCACCAGCCTTTGCTACGGCCTTACTGATGGTATCCGCAGACTCAGCCTCTCCCTCTGCCCTAATAACGTTGGCCTGTCTTTCCTGCTCTGCCTTCTCGACGATGAAGCGAGCTCTCTCGGCATCTTGTTGGGCGATTTGCTTCTGTTCGACTGCTCGTGTGAATTCTCGCCCGAAAGTCATGTGTGTAATGGAAACATCTTCGAGGGCGATGTTGAATTCTTGTGCACGCTTGAGGAGGTCAGCGCGGATTCTGTTGCTGACTGCTTCACGTTGGGTGATGAGTTCTGCGGCGTCGAATTGGGCGACAATGGACTTTAGGACTTCGTTTCCGATGGATGGCAAGACACGCTCGTCATAATCTTGACCAAGGTTCTGTATCTACCATTAGCTTTCTGACCCGCAAGATAAAGAAGAATATCCAAAGGAAAACGCACTTGATAGATCTTTGGCAAAGCCTGTACGTCCGGTCGATGTAAAACTCTCAGTGTCAAGCTAACCATCTGCAAATCCTTACTCCCCGTCGTCGTCGAGATATTTCTAGGCTTCGTTCGGACATCGTAGATGATGCTCTTCTGTAGCCATGGAATCAAAAAATGTGTGCCCTCGTTCACGACCTTGTCCTTGACTCCGGAAACTCGATCGAAAATAACTGCTCTGGTTCCTCCCTTGACATCGTAGATGGAAGCTTGGGCAAGACTGCCGGCAATTGTGAGGGGGATGGCCCACTTGTAAACAGACTGGAGCATGGCCGCCATGGTGTGTGATTATGAGGGGTGGCGATCTTCGGAAGTGGGTGAGGTGATGCGGATGGGAGAGGGGCGAGAGAGGTTGCCGGGTGGTGTTGAGAGTTGAGAGTGCAGGTATGGAAGCACTGTATGTGTTGCGGTGCTCTACATTTCACTACATTTCCATTCCGCGCTAAAAGAGCAGGGGGTGACGAGAGAATGAAGCGACCTTCAACCACCACCTCGACAACACCAAACGCCATTGAACACCCTCACGATCTCAACCGCTAATCACAATGAAGCCTTCACAAGTTCTACGATCCGGTGGTGACACCCCTCTGGGAAAATATGGAAAGTGAGTAGTTCCCCGGATGGAGGCGGAAGGAAACGGTTTTGCGCCTTCACCAACATCAGGCGACGGCATTGCGCTCTCGAGACCATTGGGACTTGGGCAGAGATGGAGGTTGAGCGATGGATGCTAACGAGTATTTCTATAGATATTTCGGATCATGGGGAAATCTTGGTGAGTATTGAACGCCCCTGGATGGTTGCCCTTCCCTTTCTCCCGATCGACCACGACCACGACCATAGCGACGACCTTCTTCCCGGAACACACGAGAACGAATAGGAGCAGAGGCTGGGTCGATAGAAGAAGAGTGGGAACGGGTGGAACGAATCACTGCTGGGAATGCAAAAGGCTGGGACAATTGCCAACTAACTCACGGAATAACAGGCTCGCAACCACAAAGAGGTGTTATCACATACTCCCTAAGCTCGAACCGTCAACGTCCTCTCGCTGGTACCCTCAACGCCGCCATCTTCAATACCTTCCGAAGATTCTCACACCAGGTCTTCTACTTTGCACCCCCGATGATCATTGGATACTTTGCCATGTCATGGGCCATCGAGAGGTGCGTTCTTTTGAGCTTCTACTGACCGCACCCACAACCTCGGGATAAAGGCTTATAGGAGAATAGAAACGAATACTTGAACTCAAAGGCTGGAATCAAGGAGTTTGGTGAGGAGGAATGAGAGAGATTTCCTATCCAGGGAACCCTATTAATCAGTGCTGTGTTGCTCTTTAGCCGAGGAGCCTGAGAACTGATAGAATCGGTGGATTATGGGGAAAGGAGTGGATTGGAGATTGGGGAAGAGTGTATAGTAGTAGACTGGTGGACTGCATTGCAATGGATGGGTTTCGACAATCGTGCATCTGTTTTCTTGAACTTGCCTTTTTACATGTGCCTTTTTCCCGCCTTGGAAACTGATGCATGCATACTTTCTCAACAAATTTTAAGAGTCTCTACAGTACTTTTTGATAATGAAAATAATACCCAACAAATAAAGGTACTTATTTCCTCGAGAGTATTAGGTTGTACAATCGCTCCTCAGAACATGCCTCAGAAAATCTGACGCCAAGAGTTCAAGCCGATAAAGCTCCCCACCCTCATCGGGCCTAGCGCCACCTGCCCCAAAAAACAATTCTCAAGCACTCTCGAAAAAGATCAAGTCCCTCCACGCAACCTCTCAAAAACCTCCAACACCAGCCAACCACCCCAATTCCTAATCACACACTCGTCACGATGGGCAAAGACAAATCCTCGTCCAAGAAGGAGAAGAAGGAGAAGCGCAGCGAAAAGGACGGCGTCAAAAAGTCCAAGAAGGATAAGAAGTCCAAGCTAAATGGTGATAATATCGCTGCTGCTGTCGCGGAGGTAGAGAAGAAGGATGATAGCGAGGAGGAAGTGGAGGAGGTAGTCAAGGAGGTGAAGGAGGTGAAGGATGTTGAGATGGAGGTTGTGGTTGCTGTTAAGCCTGTGGGTGCTTTGGTACCTTTTGCGAATCCGTTGGCGGACGAGAAGGTTACGAAGAAGGTTTTGAAGGGTGTTAAGAAAGGTGAGAATTTTCAACCCGACTATGACGCAGATATTCTGCCTACACCCATTGAGAAAATCCCTATCCTAACATTAATTTCCTTGTAGCTGCGAAGAACAAAACTCTCAAGCGAGGAGTTAAAGAAGTCGTCAAGGCCCTCCGAAAATCCCCCCAAGGCGCCCCTGCTTCAATCCCCGGAATCGTCGTTCTCGCCGCTGATATCTCACCTATGGACGTCATTTCGCACATTCCCGTCCTCTGCGAAGACCACAACGTGCCTTATATCTTTGTCACCTCACGAGCTGAGCTTGGCGCCGCCGGAAACACCAAGAGACCGACTAGTGTCGTGATGGTTAGTGAGAAGAGTGGGAAGAAGGAGAAGGTTGAGGGAGAGGAGGAGTTTGCCGAGGTTTATAAGGATTTGTTGAAGGTAGTTGAGAAGGAGGGGAGGAATGTTAGGGTATAATTTCGATCGATCGATTGATGAATGGACGGGTTGGGAAGTGCGAGGGATATGACGGCGAACCTTCTACGAATTATGTAGGGTTGGTGCTATTTTTTCTTCTTTTTGTTTTTACACAGGGAGGCGGTGGTGTATCATACTAAGCGGCGAGAGACTCTCTGGCCTGTTTCACTTGCACTCAATGGCGTTAAGGGCTGGGTAGGAATGCAAAAAAAGTAAAGATTTCATGAGTTGATGTACATGGTCACTTAGACAAATCAAGCGAATTACCATTTTGCATCTGGTGGTGAACAGTTCAACGAAAGGTCTAATTTGGGTTTGTACGCAAGTAAGTATTGAATCTCCTTACATGTGAATGGGGGGGGATTTGCTCTCGCTTACGTATTATTACTTTTACATCACTTCGAACAAAAGTGCATCGCCTAGTCTAACTCGAAATCGAGGGCAGCCGAGAACCACAATGCCGTTCTCCTGGTGGACACAAAAAGCGGCAGCATTACTTTAATCTACAGAATTACTAACGCCTACATCACAACTCAAATAAGATAACAACTTCCCCAAACTCTTAGGCAAAGTAAACTTAGGCATTATGCATCTGCTCATATTTTTGTCATACTTTTACGACTAGATGTTGCTGAATTATTAAACAGAGTTTTAGTAGAGTCGCTAAATTATGCTGCCACTTTTTGTGTCCACCGCGAGGCCGCTTCACAATGAATGAGTTCTCTTTTTACAGACATTATCATGGAATTGCCTTTTTTCTATGTTTACACACTTAGTGCAAGGTCAATGAAACATATCATAAGTCATATAGGGAAATTTTTCACTACGACTTGACTTGAATATCCTCCCGCTACCTATGAACCTAGAATCCGATATATATTACATACACCACAAAATCGACAAACGACAATTCACCTGTCAAATCCCCTCACAAACAGATCTATCAAAATCCGACGGCGCTACGGATACAACCCCCGCATACACACTCTCCTGATAACTCCCAGCTCACTCTTCCAGTTCCAAAAGCTCCAACCAGCGGTCTTTTCATAGCTCGTCAGTTGCGCGGCAAACCACCTCTCGTACCACGGAACATTTGTACTCTTATTGAAATACGGATTCCACTCATCATCCCATTGCACCGCGTCGGGGACACTAAGTGACAACTCGCCAAAAATGGTCGGTTTTTCACTGCGCTCACGGCTGTTGGTGCAGCCATCCTTGATGTAGGCCCCGGGTATCACAGCGACGGAGATTTCATACTTTGTGTACCGGTGATCGTCCTAGGCCAGGTAATGTGGATGGGTGATGTTTGGGAGAAGGAGCCCGATCCCCAGAGGGAGTTCATGGCTTGGACGTAGAGACTGCGGGTTTTAGGAACTCTGAGCTTTCTTTCGACTTCTCGGATGGCCTGGGGTAACGTGTGATAACACTGTTGTTAACTTACCTCATAGGCTCTTAGGTAGTAATAATCCACTAAACCAGTGGTAATATCAGCCGCCCAGAATATTAGCTCGTTAGCAATTTGTATTATACCTACATTATGGAATACTTTTTTGGTGTAGGATATTTTAGTCATCCATTCTAACCACTTTTAACTCTAAATTAACTACTTACTAAATACCTTTGGTATCCTTGTTACCTTAATAGAAAATAAGATATATTTATTCATCTTCAAAAGAAAACAAAATAGTTTACTCATTCATTTGTTAGAAAGACTAAATAATAGCCATAGTTATAAAAAAACTACCACGTACGA
Source organism: Hymenoscyphus scutula (assembly GCA_001399465.1). Lineage (NCBI taxonomy): Eukaryota > Fungi > Ascomycota > Leotiomycetes > Helotiales > Helotiaceae > Hymenoscyphus > Hymenoscyphus scutula. Next base: position 156,977 of record LKTO01000035.1, on the reverse strand, counting down.
CCATAGACTGAGGAGAATTGGGCATCCCGTCCGCTCTGCCATACACAAGCCTCAGATCGGCAGATTAGTAGTTGGGTGGGTGACCACCAGCGAATACCTGCTGTTGTATGTCTTTCTTTTTGTAAATTTAGTTGAGGTGTACGGTTTTGCCGTCACGCAGGCGATGGGTTTAGTTGGGGGGGGGAAATATAAATGTTGTATTGTATTGCATAATAAGATTATACATGGCGAACGTCACAGATAAGTTCGGAAATATCCTCGGTCCGACCGGTTTTCTCAAAATAGACTAAAAGTATTGTATAGAAAGATAAGACCTGATTTACAGACAAACAAAGAATATTCTCGGGTTGGAAATACCAGGAGATTCTCATTTTCTCAAACCTGTACTTGCTAAACATCTTCCAACGATCAACCAAAAATCCTTTGACTTCATCATTATAATAAAAGGCTTACAATTCATAATCTCAAGTCAATACTACAACATCATAAACTTCCTGTAAGTGGAACGAAGCCTGCCCTTCGATTATGACTTCAAGCGTTTTACCTTGAAAGGCAAATATCCGGCGAGGAGAAGCGCTGGTTGGACACGACTTCTTGTTAAGAGAAGTGTTCGGGGAATATCTATCAGATACCATCATACCCTTAAGGACAAAGGACCGAACCGAATGGAGAAGAAAAAGCTAGAGGAGCTAGGGACATTATTAATTTTTTCATAAAATGAGAGGTACGATTTTCTGTTAATGCCAAAGGTGTAATAAAGTGGTCAACAAGATTGAATTTTTACCAAAAGGCACATCCGAAACTACTCTTATATAAGGTCGCTTGAGTGGCGAAGAGAGTGACAAAGACAACGACGAGAGCGCAACTGAAGAGCTACTGGACATCGGAGACGTGGAGGAGATAGAAAGGCAACAACAGGAAAAAAAATGAGGCTGAAGACATGTCTGCATACGGAGAGAAGCTCGCCAGGGGTAGTCTGTGAATAATCTACCAAAACAGGAGAGGAATAGATAGGTCAGAAGAAATCGAAGATTTGTTAAAACTAGCCAATAATATCACATTAGAGTAGAAGCTAAATAAGAGTAATATAATCTATATAATAGTAAGGAGTGAAAGAAGGAGGAAAAGAAAAAGTTTAACGTAAGACCCTGTATGCTTTACCACATTAAAAGTTTACCTGATACCTTAATTTAAACCCACCAGATTATTGTCATCAAAGGAAGTCGTAGTGGCGATACACAGCATACTTTTGACAAGAGCTTCTACCTTGGTACCTCAACATACACGAAGCTGACTGATACTGGGGCTTGCGAAGCCTTCTTCAATAGTGTGAATGCTACTTTCAAGAGAGAACTTCGTCCGGATGTTCTTGCCAGTGCATGTCGAGACGCGCTAGGCTCAAATTACGTCGATGCTCTTCTCCTACTTGCAACTAAGGTCTATTTGACTGATTTAAGCAGCTCAGACGCCTGTTCCAAACCCCAAGCTACTTTTACTGGTAATGGCGTTGACTCGGATTGCCTAGGAGTAAGCCAAAAAACTTTAAACAGAATCGCAAGTGGGTCGATGTCACAGTGTCTTGTGAGTCTTGATTGCCCAATCTTAAACCAGTGACTAACAATGGTGTAGTACTCACCCGACCCGATGCCCCCATACCTATTTCAGCGGCACAAAACTCTACTTCCAACTGTTGGCCAGCGAGCCAGTCAGCCCGAAAAATCCAAGCCTAATGCTTGTTAAGTAGCGTCAACCAGCACCAGGTACAGTCCACTAGACACACCTAAAATATTCATGTTATCTTAAGCACTAATAACTTACGCAGGGATATGCTTTCTACGACACTGCTTTCACAAATCTCTATGATATCCTCCAATCCTGACCAGTGTAGCCAATTTGTATAGTGCTTATGAAAACCAACAGCCGTATAGTTAGATTTGTTATTTTTTTGGTTTTAAAATTATAGACAACTACTAGTTAGTTCAGTTTTGCATCCTAAAACTGAGTTAATATATTTTGCTATTTATTAGGAAAATACCACTAGAAATAGTAAAATAAGGGTAAAAAAGTAAGTAATCTAAAGAAGGCAAGGGAAGTAGGTCTAAATTTAACTTAACCCCGGGACACTTCAGCTTTGTAGAATTTCCTGGGGCTGTTTTAGATAAGCCCCATTTTTGTATAGTTTTATAACCTATCGTATTTTCCTTAGTTACGTTCTCCGATTTATACCTATAGTTCTGCTTAAAGATTAGGCACTGTAGTTAGTCTCACATTTCAAGAACCGGCTTAAAACCACGATAGTTAAACTAATGGCAACACTAATCTGACCTTGTTCTATCCTGGAAAATGGTAGTCCGATAACCAAGTATGAGGCACAGTTGGCATGCATGGAGACACTGGAACCAATCCCAGATAGCTATAAAAATCGAAATGCCAAGGGGTGTGCTTTACTCCATGGGTGGAGTTGGCCTTGTGCAGTCATGGCATTGGTATTTGTACTGGCTCTTTATCCTTTGTAGGAGATGATATTCGACGCAGTATTGTCACGGCTTTCCATTTCAAGTGACTCTAGGACAATCACAATTTTTATCTGCGTCGATTACAGCCTTGTATTTTGTATTTAATTACCCAAGAGCTTCATATTATCCTTTGCCCAACAGAACATGATGCCATTACCCCGTGTTGTGACTTACAGTAAGAAAATCTGGTATATTTCATCCACCAATCATGCAAAATGTCCGTAATACACCGATATCACCAAGGGTTGGGACCTTGTAGGAAGGTAGCTCTATTCACCAATTATGTGACATGATTCAATCACTCTTCAGCGAGTCCCTCTTCTCGCTTTTTGAGAATCCAATTTACAGGAACAGGGAGGGTCGATAGGGGGAAACAAGTTGGGTTTAAACCTAGTGGGAATGTTTATTGAAATCTGGGTCGAATAAATTTATTTTTCTACAAAGTCCAGTCTTTGGCACCTTATTGACGGTTGAGCCCAGGATTGGTATGCATTCTGGACCGCTCCATAACGAGTAAAAAGTATGATGCCATCCGCATTCAGTGTATCAAATGCATTTTCTATCTATTTCGGGCAGAGCTCGGGGAGAGGGAACTGATGCGCAAAATCCGCAGCTAGAAGGATTTCTGTCTCGCAGTCTGGCACACTACAAGTTTGGTTAGCGAACCAGAGTGGCTGCCTTTGCTGAATCTTTCTCGATGACTGGCCATGGAGAACTGACAGAAAGGCTCGACGTTATTATCACACCAAGTCGGGATGTACCATCCGGATAGCTCTCCGCTCTTGGCTTGTGGCCCTGAATTTCTTTGGGAAAATGGTAGAATCCCCTTCGCTATTTTGCGACGAGTACTTCCGCTAAAATGGGTGGATGCACATGATGATGAACGTCGATCTTAAGCATATCTAGTACTCACAAACCATGGGGATTAGACGGGTAACTACGGCATTCTGAATCTACAAAATGTCGTTTACTACTGACTCGCGAAATGCAGCCTTCTATACGATTCAAATAGAAGACTTTTTCAAGTTAAACTCTCAGATCTATTGCTACCTTGGAAAAATTCTCTGTTGGAGATGTTTCTTGAACGTGAGTAGGTGAAGTACATCCCCAAACTCGTGATACAGTAGACAGCTGCTGGATCACCTTTTGTTTCGTGGAATATCTTAAAACCGAACAAATATTGTTGATAAGCAATTGGTTTTTCTGCTGGAAATGCGAACGAGAACACAAAATCGACCGATTCGGGCACTTTCGGGTCGAAATCTTCTTCCCACTGAGAAAACCTGGTGGGAACTGTTCTTGACCGATTCTATAACAAGTATCACAGACGCAGATATCAGCGATGTCTTTTAATGCCCCTCTTTACTATCTCATATCAATTCTTTTCGTGGTTTTTCTGAATCCTATACTGGCAGCATAGACTCTTCCGGAGAATTAAAAGGTATAGTAAACGGTGATCTTCCCGGAACCCGGATGAGTAACGTGTAGCTTTATACCGACTCGTGTTCTATTTGTTGGTCGCTCACGAGCCGCGGAAAGATGAAAAATTTCTATGCATTTAGGAAGACCATATACTTACTGTCAAATATTTTCACCAAAAGCAATGGAGCACGCGCTTCTGCGGAGTGCTTATCATGCTTCAAGAAGACACGAACGTCGAACGTGGTGATTTCAGGATTGCACATAAAGCGTTCATGCCGACATCTTCTTCTCAGACTGCCGAGCAATTTTACTTGGGTTTTACGGTTACAAGTACTGTATCTTTAGCGTTGCAGCAAAACCTTTGGAGACCTACAAAGCACTTCATGCATATTATAAAGCGATATTCTATCGGTCGCCCATCGGTTCAAACTTCTGAGCCCCGACGTTTGACGAGAAATGGAAATAACGACCTCTAAAAGCCGTCTCCTCTCCTACTTCTTATTCAGTTCAAAGCGAGTGTTTCATAACCTGATGCCGATCACTGCTTCCGCGCAAGCACAAAGGTACTAAATCACTGCTTGGCTTTTTCGGAAAAGTCCAGTGATCTCCCGGCCAATCATAGGTTAGGTGCCACCCAGAACTGACATTCGTGTTTTACGGTTACCATCACGAAGGTAACCAGTACCTTGATGACTGGGCGTACGACAGAGTCTGGGAAGGTTACGTTGTGTACTTATTGTTCACAGCCTTGACTTTGGGAATTGCCGGTCACACTTCCGAATGTGAATGGTGCTCGTGGTGCTGAGCTCTTTACGAGCCGACCCTCCGAATTCTGAGTAAACTGTCAACTTGAATTCTCGGAAGCAGCTCGTGTCTGTGATAGGGTAATTCTCGTACAGGCTCGCACCATATCACACCTGTACCATGACACCCGAATTGTTTCCCACTCTTGTATTCTCCAGCAAATGTCACTCAGTGTGCAAGTGACCAGGGTAGAAAGGTACTCTGCTGCATACCTTACACTAAGTCACGCAAGTAACTCTCATTTTGAGTATATAATAGTCCAGTATACATTCGCAAAAGAATATTAAATTAACAACTTTATCTCTTTCTTCAAAAACACGACTTCGGTTTCCTCATTTCATTCCTCGCAGTCATATGATGAGTACCAGAAACGCCATGAGTCGTATCCAAGAGTTATCGAGTATCATCGCAACAAATTCGAAGCAAGTTGATGAGTATTTGACTGAAAACGGCATTCCACATCCCTCCTTTGAATATGACGCACCAACAACCCTCAACTTCCCAAAGGAAATCGAGAACGCCCGCACTGAAGTCCTTGAGGCTACACTAGAGCTTCATGAGTTACTCTTAGGGGCAAAAGAGCTACTTCATACTCACAAGGTACAGCAAGTTTGATTATAAGAAATATTAAAATCGCTACTAACCCCGGCGCCAGACAAAGCAATCGATTAGCCTTCGTGCAATTTACCGCTTCAGAATAGCGGAATGCGTCCCGCCCAGAGCAGAAACAACCTTTGCTGAAATTTCTTCGAAATGTGGGCTGAATGAACCGGATACAAGACGTGTTCTTCGGTATGCCATGGCTCACCATATTTTCAATGAACCCCGTAAAGGGGTTGTCGAACATACCAATCTGTCCCGAATGCTGGCGGAAGACGAAGTAATGGATGCGTGGCTGGGGTCGTGTGTTGAAGAAATGTGGCCTGCGGCGGTGGATGTAAGTTTATAACCCTTACCCTTCTCCGGCTAAGAGCTCTTTATTGATTGAAGTTATTAGACTGTCCCAGCCATGAAAAGGTGGCCCAATTCTCAAGAACCAACACATACTGTAAGTTTTTTTGATGTTCAATGAGTGGTGGTTCAGCTCACTGACGAACCTGCATAGGGGTTTGCTATCGCCAACAACACCACTGATTCATTTTACATAGAGATGGCAAAGGACCCAGCTCGAGCCCGGCGTTTCGCATTGGATATGTCCGCTTCTGCGACTGAAGAAAAATACGTGGTTGGGGATCTCGTTGAACATGGACCATGGAAACATATTGGGGAAGGAAAAGTCGTGGACATAGGAGGCTCTCACGGAGAAGTGATGACCGCAGTTGCTCTAAAACACCCGAAGTTACGATTTGTCGTCCAAGATCTCCCAAAGACCATCGAAACCCGCCAGAAACTTTCCCCTGAGCTTGAATCTCGAATTGACTTTATGGGATATGATTTTTTCACGATACAGCCGGTGAAGGACGCTGATGTTTACTATTTCAGATGGATTTTCCATAATTGGTCGGACAAGTACTGTCTCCGCATTCTAAGCAATCTGGTTCCTGCGTTGAAGCCAAGAGCGAGGGTCCTCGTCAATGATGCTTGCTTACCTGAGCCAAATTGCAGCAGACCAATGGCTGAAAGAGAAATTAGGTACTAGGACCTCTTTATCAAATCATTTCTGAAACAACTGCTAACATATCAGGCACATGGATTTGACCATGCTTCAAATCCAAAATGCGAAGGAAAGAGAGCTGGATGACTGGAAGGCTTTGTTTCAAGAAGCGGATTCTAGATTCAAATTTAGAGGCGTACAGCAAGCCGCAACTTCGAACCTGGCTCTTATTGAGTTTCTTTGGGACCCATGAAAGGTCCTCAAATTTGTAATGTTTCTGTAATTGAGATACTTTGTTAATAAGATTATTGTCTTGCACTCCAAATTGTTAAAATTGAGTGACAAATGAAGTTCAAGTTCTCAAGGTGTCATACGAATAGAGTAGTGCAAACGGACTTTCAATACGAACAACATCAACATAGAAGCTAGCTAGTTTTGAAATCATAATAGTAGAAGCGATTAGTTACATGGTTCTTTGAGGGTGTTATTTAGACTACTTTAGGATCCGCCCGCTTGGCTCGGAATATCAAATTAGATTTGGTTCGAGGTCACGTGAAGCACAAAACGTGAGTACTTCGGGGATTCTCTCCGAGATGAAGCTTTGTAGTAGTTAGTATACTGTGCTATGGATAGCCTTGAACTCAGCTTTCACCACAGTTGTGATTGTGCGTATTGACATGCCTACAGTGACATTGGTCAGTGGTTTGATCCCTTAAAGATTCTGATTTTACGATGACCTTATTCGTTATTGATGTCTCACCCTGAGAATGGTTCCCAATTTCCCGGCATTCCATTCCAAGTACCGAAATTGAGGGGTTTGCTAGGGCACTGCCGAGTCGGTTATTTATTTATCATTTGGATCAAGAAAAGCAATTTGGATATTCATAGGCTGATGTCGATATCCAGTGATCTGGTAAACCTTTCAGATCAGCCTTCTTTAATTTCCTTCTTCTGACTTTATGCTGCATGAATGACCCTTCCCTGGGCTCCGCGATCGAACTTGGCGGTGAAATACCGTTAGGTATATAACTATCCTCTCCCGATAACACCGGTTTCATCTTCATTTCAATTCGTGGTATCTTGAAACAGTAACTCATTTTATGTTAAAATGCTTCTCACCAGTCTTATCTCGCTAGCCCTCGCTGGTACAGCGCTTGCCCAGACTCCAGCTGGGTTTATTCCAAGTGTCAACCAAACCTTGACAGTCAAATTTGGCTCAAAAATTGTCACACCAGGAACGGCGTTGGGGAAATCAGGTACCTAAACATTGACTGGATCTCAAAAAGTAAGAAATTTCTGACGAAAAATCCAGATACGGGAAAAGCCCCTACAATAGGTACAACAGATGTGACCCTTGCTGGAAATTACATTTTTATCGTCTTAGGTACGTTGAAATCGTTCCCATTACATCATAAACGAGCAACTGAATATTTCAAACAGATATCGACATGTAAGTTCTTGCACTGGGCCACTACCTATGGCTGACTAAACCTCTTCAGTCCTGGGCAATACGCTGGCGGACCTGCGGGATCTCGTGCAAATAATCTACATGCCTTGGTCACAGGATACAAATCAGCAACCACACAAACAAACGGAGTTTATGTTCTTTCCACCACTGCTACCGGACCAGCAGCATATCAAGCACCTGGACCACCTGCAGAAACACCACCCTACCCCCATAAGTATATAGAACTACTTTATACGCAGCCTTCCGATTTCAAAATCTCGACTGCTCAGGCTTCAGCTATATCTAAGAGAGTTGGATTCAATGTGACCGCTTTCGCTGCGGATTCCAAGTTAGGGCTTCCTGTGAGAGCAAACTATTTTACACAGGTTGCCGGGGCATAAGTGTAGTGTGCAAAATTCCAAACTATTCGTAAAGACGTCAATATGTTTGGGGGGCAAGATACCAAGGCATCATAGCTCACAGCTCATGGCGAATATCTTCATTGCTGTGCCTCAAGATTATGCTATAGTTTGATCTATAATACAATAACTCTCGTGCGATCTGAAAATCGTTTCCTTGAACCCAATCCCTCTTTCATCTGTTGAGTTCCAGGTTCACGCCCGCTTAAACGAAAACTCGTGAAATCTGATGCTTTACGTTTGTAATACTGCTAAATCCATTTGACTTGAGTAAAAGAATTCACACAGATAGGAATACTAAAGCGAGTTCCGTTACATGATGTTTTGTTTCATTCAGTTGAATTCGACTTAAAGAGCATCGTATATCTGGTAGAGATATATTTGTACGAAGCTCACCTACCAATACCTCTTGCAAAGATATCTCATGGATATACTTGACGATATGTAGATCACCTAATAACTACATTATTTATAAACGTTACGGAAGTGCCCTACTAGGTGTGTACCCCAGGATGTTCTTTTATTGATCATAGAAATTGTTTCTTGATTGTTTGTGATAAGACACATTCTTGAGTGGAATGAGTAGCCATGGGTTATGTCACCAGCAAAATATTTCACAGCCAGACCCTAGTAAAAGAAAATATAAGGACTTGTTCATTTACTCAAAATCTATCATTTACAAATTATGCTCGTCACACTAATGGAGAATGGGCTGCGTGAGTAGGTGATATAATGAAATGTAATAACTATGGCTTGTATTTTGCTTACATCGCCCTCTAGAGACGAGGTCCCGAAATTAAGCGAGAGGATAATCCCTTTTCCCTGTTGAATAGTTCGTCTAAATGGGAAATCACACTTTGAATAAAATGACCAAATTATAGTAGTAGTAGGAATTGCTCAAGATACTGATGTTAGCTTGTCCCTACCATCGCCTGCCTCATTCTATCGCTCTTGCCCTTTCTCCTTCTCCCTTGGCTTCTTTCAGAAAGTCCTTATTAAAAGTCGGTAGGAGTATATACCGTAAGACACAATACTTGAATCTCGAAACCTTGTGCCAAGTCGGGTTCTGAAGGGTGTGAACGCAACACTAAGGTCAATATTCACGAGAAGAGAAAATTCACAGAAAAACAGAGTTTCACTTGGTTGCACGCTACTTTCTATGCAGGAACTCATGAGCTCAAACCGCCTGCTAAGTACGATTCATATCTCTCGCGTAATAGTTTCAAGTCCCCAAGCCCCATTTCCGTCTAACTTGATATCCCCCAAACCCACCCTTCAAAAGCATCATCAATCTCGAGCTAAGATTTGAGATGCGTAATTCTAGGACTGTTTGCACCCCCAATCTCCTCTCGGAATTACACAGCCAACCTCCCAAAGTACCCCGCACAAACTTTATCACCCGCTTCCCGGGCTCTCAGAAAAATCCTCATAGAACAGCACAATCTCGATATCCGGATTTATTTGACCAAACTTTCTCCATATCATGTGGATAAACTTTTCACTGTTAGACAGATATGTTCTGAGTCTGCCTCATAATCCTCTTCCTCCACTTGAAGATATCCGGGTACTGTCGAACCACTTGAGCGCGAGTTGCAACGCTCGTTCTGGCTTCTACGTGCTCGCGATGTGGGCGATGGACGTTGGGGTAATAAATTAGTAGACAGAATTTGCCATTGCAATCAAATCGGAAGTTTATCTGAGTTATGCTCCGCCGAGTGGCATGAGTTTGAAAGAGAGACCCTGCCAGGTCTATACTGAATCGTAATTTCTTCGTCTTTCTTAATAGAAACAACCGCATGAACAACCCCCCATTCTGGTTTCTTCATTAGAGTAATAGTGGGACTTCGGAGAGCAACTATGACTGTGCACAGGGGTTTTCGGCTCCCTACATTCCAGTCGAGTGCATGACTTCGCATGCATTGAGCAAGGCCATTTCTTCTACGTCCTAAGAAAACGAATCAAAACTCATTTGTTGCTCTATAATAAGATCAGAGAGCTGGTCTGCTATTTCATCTCGCATTTCTTTTTCTTGTGTAAAGGTCCGTCGCCATCGACGACTACTCCCAGAGGGATGTCACGAGTGGCGACCAACCCCATTCGCTTGTTCGTCACATATTTTATCTCGAATATTTCTAGAGAATGCTCCATAATAACAAGTTTCGTTCAGAATTAGGTTGAAGAAAATTATCGATTATTGCAGAACGAAGAAGTTGTGCTTAGAAGAAAGACGTCGACTTGTACCCGTTTCTGTTTCAATCTTACTCATGCTTTGTATGGTGCGTTGACGACTGGGGACGAGCCATAGTAATATATAATTGTTGATATGTGTGGCAAACAGCTTGTCGTTTGATCATGCGATACTCGCCTCTTTGCTCTGCAAATTTGATAATTGACACAAACTGTTTTTCAACTGCCGCGTCTTCCCTCCCCTTACAAACAAGTATGATTATAACCAAACGAGCTTTCAGAAGGGCTAGTTCTTTCCTCGGAAGCACAACAATCACATCTTGTTTACAGGACCTGATTTACATTATTTGTCAATTGTTGAGTCCACTTCTTGCTAAGTATCAACTCTCAGGTGCTTATAGAATGGGACACCTAGGAAATTAAGCTCGTTCTAGTACAGTACATTCCTTCGTTCAAGTCTTACTTGCAGATTTTCGAAGTTAAGCACCGTTTGTTGAACAAGTCTGACGTAGGAAAGAAAGATGGACCACCAGGAAAAAGACCTCCACTGCATCTCCAAACAGATTTTGAATGAATTGTAACAGCTCTGTACAAGTACGGCTGTGTAGACTCTCGCGCTTGATACACTACATTTTTATTTCATAATTTACAAGGCACAAGTCGGGTTGGAGCAGCAATTGATTAAGAGACGCTAAAATGTTCTTTCATTGCAAGCTGAGACTATTTAATCGCTACGAGGTTGGGTTCATGAAAATCAATCTTCGAGCCATGATATGGATCATCTGGGAGTGGTGTGAGTTTTGAATCAAGTACGTGAGAATCCTTGGGCGTTTCCTGAAGAAACTGTTCGAACTTCTCTAGAGTTATTCCGGCCCTGACAAACGCTTGTTTCGCTTCAGGTGTGTCACCCACAACCGGTCCACCAAACGCTGGATCCTCCCACAACTTCTTGACTCTCCTCGCATTGCGACTCTTTCTGCCCTCGCAAATTATCCATGATCGATAGGCCCTCTCAATCAAGTAATTTGCCCTGGCGAAATAAATCTTAGACATCGCGTCATCCCACATGCCCTGGTTTATATAGACTCGGTAGAGAGCCTCGTACTCTTGCGCATGCCAGGGCGTGCCTTCAGAGTACCCGTATTCCACACTAATCCTCATCAGCAGAGCATGATGCCGATCCTCCTTGGACAGCTTTGGGTGTTTCCTGTGGTTGAGATACCATTGCATCTCTTCTCGACGTCTTTCTCTTTCATCCCGCCTGTTGCCGCATCTTTCCCCGCAAAGATCACAATTGCATTCATGACCAAGTTGATCCTGGATAAGGTTACGTCGCAAAGTCCTTGAAAAAATGTCCCATGTCGTACGAGAAATTGTGATCTTTTCGTCTTTGGGGATTTCGCGGATGGCATGAACTCTACCCAGTCCGGTATCCAGGTCATATGAGTAGTGCGCGTTTGGCGAACAGGCGTGGGAAGCATGGCTGATTATTGGGTAGACACCGTATCTCGCAGAACACAATACGCCTACCCGTCGCTTGCTTTCACAAATCAAGCTGTTCGTCTTTTGGATGCCGCTGAAGGGATATTTCGGAAAGTTATTGTGCAGGGATTGAAATACTACTCGTTGTCGTTCGGATAGTGTTCTCTCCACCTCTTGGGCAATTTTGTTTTCGAATCGCTGCGTCGTTTCAAGAGATTTCGCCTTGGTAGCTGGGTCTGGAATGGCGATGGTGAAGAATGGTTCCTCTTCAATAAGCAGCGTGCCTTGGGGGACGACGGTTCTTGTTTTGAGAACACGACCCTTCCTTGTTTTTCGACAAACGAATAAGTCAGAATTGCTCATGGCCCCCGACAAATTATTCATGGTTTGGTTTGGTGAAGTGAAATTTTCAGAGGTGATTAACGAGTGGAGTAAAAGGTAATAAATGGTAAAGGGGGAGAAGAGTTGAAAATAAAGACCAAGAAGAGGTTGGTTTGAGGTGAGGGATGTGAGAGCGAGGGAAGGAACTCCTACCTACTCACCTACCTACCTAGTTGAAGGAGGAGGGGTTAGCTGAAAGCTTTACCTTCGTACTTGCCTCTCTTGTTCATTCTTCCATCTTTTTAGGGTAATGGTAATGTAAGTGAAATCTCTTAAACGTTTGACATAATATCTTGGTTTTTTCTAAGGCAGTTGAATTGTCCCAAGCATTCGAAGATCCAGTTGTCTAAACTAGATAGGAAGCCATTACTACCTAACCAGACTACCTACCTAGGTACAGTCATTGCGAATCTCGAGCGGTCACGTGTTCTCGTGTCTGATTCCCGCCCGTGCCTGCAGGTGTCTGGCTTGACCTCTGTCAGCCTTCGTAATACTACACCTCTCATCTGATACCATTCCCATATTTTGTCTCTTTTGACTATACTCTATCTTCTCGCAGATTGTTGGAAGAAATTATGCCAAGTACGCGCTAGGGGGGGTGTGTTTCTGTTTTCTTAACTGACGACGCCGAATTCTCCCACGCGATGAAAGCTCTCGAAGAGCACGACTTCATAATCCCTCCTTCCACCAATTTATCAACGAAGTACAAATGACATGCGCAAACGGCTAAAGCATCGAAGGAGAGTAATTCGACCAAGACACCAGCGGATGCATTCCCCTCCTCGAACCCACCCGCGGAAGAAGCAACCTCGTCGTTATACTTAGTTGAGCTTATGTTATAAGGTGCAATGTGTGTGGCAAGGAGTAGACGCGGCAGTGGCAGTGAAGGAACCACAAGCACAGCTGCGAGTTGCGCCAATACTCCGGTGTCGAAGGATACGGACAGGCTGGTGAAGAAAAAGCGGAAGCGATTCTTGGTCGAGGATGCGAAGGCATGCAAGGAGCCCGAAATCAAGAACACGCAGTGGGAGGCAAGAGGCTGGCTGCGACAGTCTAAGGTAGGCTTGGATTGGGATCACCAAGATCTCTGGCTGCATTTATGGGTATCAAAGGCATTGTGCGATTTGAGAGACGGCTGTCGGATGAAAAGTCAGCTTCGAAGCGGAAACCTCAATCCAGGCCTCAACTTCAAGAAAACAAGCTCGAAAGGAGTATGAAAGCAACGAAGAAGAAGAACAGGAAGAAATGGATGATAGGGAAGGCGATGAAGAAGACAAGGACAACGAGGCGGGCGAGGAATATCGTGCCCCCCCAGCTCAACCCCCGAAACCTTCTCCCTAGGAAACATCCTTTATCCCTTGGAAAGTACCCAACCTGGTACTATCAATGGCGAGGAGAGAATGTTGAAGATCCTTCGGAGCAGTGGCATGTGGTAAACATAAGTGTGAAGTCAGTTGGTGTTTCCACAGCATCTCTCTCCCAAAATATCGCGAAGTTTGAAGCTACTTGACCTCTCACCACGGAAAAATAGATGAGGGAATTGATCAAATATGTATGTACATAATCCAGCTCTCGGGTCCACTCAAGTCCACACGAAGTCCAATTTGTTTAACGCCTTCGATAACCGGGACAAGAATTTTGGGGGCATTTATCACCACCCTATTATTCTCTAATTATTTTGTCGAGCGAGCTGCGAGTGAGCTGTGGGAAAGCTATCACTGAAAGCCACTGATAAACCACCACCTGCAGTATGCGGAACAATACTTGAGAGACAAATAAGATCATGGGTAAGCTGTCAAATCGTTGTCAGGTAAGCTATCAAGTTTTGGGTCATCCACATTTTCTGTTACAGATAAGCTGCTCTTTTTCTCGTTTAAGCGACCAGCAAACTGATAAACTCAATTAGATTGTGACCAACCACATCTTCACTGCCACTCATGTATAATCTACACTCCCATTACCTTTCGTCGATTTTCTGCTAAAAATGTTGTATAATTAGCGTCTCTCTTCTTCTATCGAACAAAAAGTACTGGAAGGCTTTCTAGGCCATGGAATACTCTCTTCAAGATATGGTGTTTTGAAACTCATCTAAGACATTAAAGATTGCATCAATGATTCCAAGCCCTACTGTTTTACGTGAGAACTCTTCAAGGTAGAGGTCACTTTCTGGTCTTGGAAGTTAAGGAGCAAACTATTTCCCAATCTATTACGAGGCTCTACAGGGACGGATGGATCGTCGGAATTCAGTATATGAGATGCCCTTCCACGACTTTACTCAAACCACAGCCACGACTTAAAAGCGAGAAATTTTGATTATACAGTTAACAGATAGCTAGTGTCTCTTCCCAAAAATTTTGGTTATTTTATTTGTAAAGGCGTCAGGCATTGCGAGGTGGCGTGCACGCTGCGTAAAAGCCGACGTTCCATCCGCCCCTTTCGAGCGAGGTCGCCCTGTACGAGATATGCATGTATCCCTTTGAAGGGGGGATATTTGATTAATGTAGGTATTATATATACTTTCTTTTCCAGGGCTATAGTGTATGTGTACATATATTATTAGAAAAAGTGGACGACGCTTTCTAATACCATCTGCATATCTCCGGGCTGTACAACGTATTTCGTACTCTTTATCAAGGCTTTCAGGAACGGAGATAACGTAATGTAGAGCAGGGGAAAAGGCTAAAAAAGGACCCTCGTAAAGAAAGGAGTATTCGTTTGTAATATTTAGAGAGAGTTAAGTGCTTAAGAACTTGAAAAGAAAATAAATAAAGAACCTACCGAGTTATTCAGTATAACTCCTAGTAGTAAATTAGTAAGGGGAGCATTATTTAGTTTTTCCTTACTAGATTATTAATATTTGTAGACAATAAATAACTGCTGTAATAAAATCCTCATTAGAGTGTTAAACAGTTTTTATTAGATAGATAAGGCTTCTAGAGTAGTATCTAATCCAAGTAATTCAAGAAGAGATTTCTCGTACAGGATAATTAAAGTGGATACAGTATACGAGTATACTATTAAACATACTCGTATAGCTCGTATACGCTCCTCCAATGGTACCTACAACAGGGTTGAACTGTCCCAAGTTTTTATTTGTTTTGAAGCTTTGCCTCATGGTTTTTTAGGGGGTTACTTACTGACCTCGAGTTTTCGGGTTCTCACTTCTACTTGTTTATCATATTCATCAGAAAAAAGGTGTACACCAGTTCATCGATTGTCCCCCGCCGGTATTCTATGCAGAGCAATCACGAGGGTTTGTTGACTGGGCGACGTCGAGGCTTGTTTGAGTCCTTGCCCTTCCGATGCAATCGATTCCCCTTCTTACATCTCGAGTGAAAATTGATCTTGAATAATCGCTGCTCAGCTAATACCGGCGAGTGAGGAGTGAATGCACATGGTTTATAAGAAGCCCTCCAAGAAGGACAAGCTACGACCTCACAGGGAGAGAGAACTGGTAACTATTAGCGATGCTTCACGAAACCAGCATAACTGGGGCTGAAATGTTTGTTGCGTTGGCTGGAAGTCTGAGCCCAGTATTTTTATCTGAATTCTGAACAGACAAAAAACAATGCTTCCCTGGCAGTTGGTTAGCAATACGAGTTTCGTCTGCTTCATGTTTCACTCGCAGTTTGTAACAAGTAATACACTGCTCCGTTGTCCAGTTGGGGTTGTACGTAATTGTCATTGGTTACACCTGAAAGGCCGATGTTTTTCTTAACGATATGAACTTTTGTTTACCCGGCAACCCGTGCAACCCGTGCAACCCCTATTTGCCGCAGAGATCGTCGGTACATCACTGCCGCGTTGCGAGCGCTGCTGCGCCGCAAGTGAAGCCATTCAAATCCCTGTGAATGGCCTGTCGCCATGCTTGTTGGTGGAGTGGTGAAAACGAATTTGCTGAGTTTACACGTGATTTCACTGCCACTGACTGGGTTCCAACTCGCTTAGGGTGTATTAATAGGGACTCTTGTGCTTGGAGATCATCCAACAAACTTTCAAATCACATTCTTCAAACTTCCATCACAGTTTCTATCTGGCTCTACACCTTCAACGCGAGATATAAAATGCAGTTCTCTTCACTAACCATCTTTGCTGTCCTCTCCATGGCCATAGTGGCCACTGCTTTTACCTGCAACAACGAAACAAGACCTGTCAGCGGCAAAGCCTACCCTTACCCACGATGCTGCGAATTGATCGGTCGTGGACATGGAGGAGTCGAAACTGGAATCAACTGTAAGCCGTTCACGATCTCTTCAAAGGAAAAACAAAGTCGGGATTACTGATAACAAAGCAAATCAATAGGCACAACAGCGGATCTCGTGGACGATTCCAACACCACGGCAATATACAACTGTGCCAATGCGACTTTAAGTGGTCATACTAAGGCCGCTTGTTGGAGTGGGGTAAATGATCCTTCCTGTGTGTTTGTTTTGGTGGTTGGCTCGATGCTGATTGTAGTGATTACAGGGGTACATTGGTACTTCGGAGGAATGCTTTACTGTTATCTTGTAAAGGATGGCCTGTTTTGGGATATGGCTCGAGGCTGGAGGGTTCTTTATTTGTTGTCTGTGGGGTTCTTGGGGTATTGGGTAAATGTTATTTATTTTCGCATCTGCTACTCAGGCGTGAAGAATTTTTTTTGAAGTGACTTGTACTGTACATCACCAAGGGGTGTCATGACTCCGTGTGTACTAGCCAAAATTGCTGAATAACAAACGAAATCCAGTAACTTCTCCCACTAATTACATAACAACACTATTAAGACTTTTGATGAACCACGTATAGAGAGTTATTCAACAATGTTATTCAACTTCCTTGAATTGTTACCAAGTTATAGCAGCTTATAGTACATGTTGTGTATAGCTCTTAGTAGATTTATGTAGCAAAAGGTCGTTCATGATTCACAGCTTGCGTAGCTATTGTGATTATGTGGATGATATCCTTTTGTGTTCTGGTAAAAACGTCTAAAGAGAGAAGGGGAGAGTGCGGAGCACTTCGTAACTATCTAGCCTATCTAGAGGTCCCTCTCGCCACTAGTGTCATGTGACAATTCTGCAAATACTATTTTAGATAAACTACGCAGCTTTAAAATTATAGTCAAACCGTGTGTGAGAAAACCATTCCTCTTATTAGAATTTTATATATCTTTAAGTTAGTTCAATGGTTATACTATATACTTGCTGAGTTATACAACAGTAAAGAGGGTGAATTCTAGTGTGTTTTCGGTTGATTTTAGACCATGCGTACAAAATAGTGACACCCCCTAGTGCAGGTCATTTGTGGGTTGATTACCTGGAACAACGCTATTTAAAGATTGACTGAATATATGGAGTATCCTCACTCAGGTTAGACTTCGTTTCCACGTTAGGTAGACATATTGGATTTCATAGAGTAGGGCATGATAGTTCAATTATCCACATTCACATTGAGCTCAACTTATAGTGAAACATATCAATTGAAGTCTCAAATTACAAGTGACTACTTAAAGTTAGAGTTCAAAATATTAACCAACCACTTCATAATTCCTTTGTATTTTTTTGTCATCCTGTCCAACTAACGAACGGTTCAACCTTCCATCCATGCTTTGACGATAGCCAGTGGGCTGATTTCTGTTTGCCGCCAAAAGAGAACATGCAATAGGCCAGTTCCTGTTTTATGCATGAGACTTTGAGGGCAAGTCACTTACTCTTCGTTCGAATAGAGACGGGCTGAATTTCAAGTAGAGATGACGGATAAGAGAACAAAATTGAATCTTCAGGGCGATAATGTTTCTTCATTCATATTAGGAATCCCAAAAGTATACGACTGCGGAGATCCGCAGGTAGCCCGAACCCACTTCTTTAGCGTGGACAGTTTCAACCCCGGACCATTTAATACACATCCCACTAATATCCAAGTTCAAGTCAAGTAGATTGTGATTGAAACAAAGGCAAAGAAATTGAGAGGGGAGAAAACAAATCTTGCTTGTAGCCCTAGTATAAAACTAATACCATAATGCAACATAGCTAGTTAAACCCTGTTTGGAATGGAATAACTGTTATCTATGTATTCGTTGTCCATACCCGGTGTCAATTCAGCGATAACACTATATTCCCGATTTGTTCTTGGAAGAAGGCGGAATAAGCAGTTTGAGTTTAATGTGGCGGATATACTATTCTGGATTGGTTGAAGAGAGAGACAAGTGAAACCCTCTGGGTTTAATGTAGCATACGGAGAAGCTCAAGGGTTTCGGGTAATCATCTCTAATTCTGTTGGAATTGCATTCCGTCTGTGTTGTTCAATCCCTTCTTACCAATATGCTGATTTTTCAACACACCCTGTACAAGTCTGAATCCACCTCTGACCCTTAGGCTGGGACGAAATTCAACAATTAACCGAACGTGCCACTACTCTAGAGGAGGGTTTGAAAGCGGAATAATTGGAGCATGATGGAGAATTTTGTGCCCTTTGACGGTGAGTCTCCATCCTCGAAACACTTCGAAAAAGGTCGTCTCATGTGACCAATTTTCTTTGCAACTAGTGTAAAAGCTGCCATAATCCTCATGGGTGTACATTTGCAACGGTTGTTTTGGCAATTGAATCTATTATTAGAACAATTACCTAACACATAGTCGAACAGCCACCAAACTCAGTACTGTGTACGTTAGGAAACGTCAGTCCCAAAAACAAAGTCGTCTCGCAATCGTAGTTCTATATGCAATCTAGAGGATACAGAGAAACGAAGGTCTCTTCCGTCTACTTCACCTCTTTGCTCTCAATAAATTCCCTCCAAACCTCTTCGATATCATTCCCATAAATCCAGTTTAATTTATCCACTCCACCAAAAGCATTGATTCTTTCCTGTAAACTAGCAGCAAAACTCTGGTCATGAGCAGCCTTCTTCGCCTCCGAAATCTTGTTCTTTTGGGTATCAAGATGTGTGTACCTATGCGACCAACTCATTAGCTTCAAACCATCAAACATACAGGCGTCAACCTACATTCTTGCGTAGTACGGACTTCTGATACTGTCAAATACATCTGAAGCTGAACCTCCATTTTTGCGCGAGAATTCGATTGCACGAGCAAGTATCCACCCATCCTCTAAAGCAAATGCAGCACCAGAACCAAAGGCCCCGGAGAGGGGATGGCTTGCATCACCTATCAAGACGACTCTTCCATTCCAAGCGGTGAGCTGTTCGAGACGGGGACCGGCGAAGGCTGAAAATTCTCGCCATTCACCCTCCGGTACAAGAGAAAGTGCTTCTTGAATTCTAGGGTCATAGTCCTATCACATCATCAGTTTAACAACAAAGCAAGTGGGAAATGTAAAGGTACCGTGAAGAAACTTTTTACTCTCGCTTTCGTAGCTGGTACTCCCCAGCTAAATTTCTTAGTCAAATCAGTAGCAGGATCTACTACCTTTCTAGCAGCGATCTCAAACTCCTGGTCGGCTTCACTTGTTTCAACGGGGTCATCCACGAGAGACCCGTAGAAGTGACCAGTTGGTCCATGCCACCATTGCGTCTCCGGGAGAAGCCCTGGAATGTGGGAAATGGAAGAAACAGGAATCAAAACGCGGAAAATGGTAGTTCCCGTGAATTTGATAGCGTGTGTTGGAAAGACGTGTTGCCTTACGACCTGAAGTTCGGTTAGAATACGAATGAAAAGGGGGATTTAGGAAGGGGGGGAGGAGCGAACCGAGCGGATGCCGTCAGCACCGATGACAAGATCTGCTGTTACAACTGTGTCGTCTTCAAAGGTTAAACGAACACCCTCTGATTCAAGGTCTTCCAAGGTGGAAAGTCGTTTGTTGAGTTTAATGATACCCTCTGGGACTTGTGCGATGAGCGAGGATTGAAGACGAGTTCTTCGGACTCGTTGTGGGTGAAATTGAGGTGGATGGGCTGAAGGTGGGGAGACTTTGACAACTTCTCCTGTAAGACCGTTTCTTGTTTCAATGTCAGGATAATATGCCACTTCAGCGGTCATGAGAAAGGATAACCAACCGATGCAAAACCTTGGTTTTCAAATGACCCTTCACTCCCTTGTCAGCCCCCAGTAATCCGAGGACTTTCCAGCAATTAAATCCTATTCTGATTCCCGCCCCAATCTCTCGGAGCTCTTTAGCTTGTTCGTATAATGTCACTTCAACATCCGGTAGTGACGAGAGTGCAATTGCACTTCCCAGGCCTCCAGGCCCACCACCAATGATCGCAATACGAAGCTTTGAAGGCTGTGCACTTGGCATATTGAGTATGTGTATTATGAAACGTATAAAATGTATCTGGCTGTCAACAATTAGGCTGAGAGGAGGGGGGAGGGGTACTGTTGTAGCTGCTTATGACGTGCTTTTTGGGGGTCTCGCGTGCTTAAATATGCTGATCAATACTCATGTAATGCAAGATAATCGGAGAGGAAGCCAGACCAATAATATCACTATAATTGTTCTCTTATCCATAAATCCTTCAACCGAAATAGACTTGCAGTATCGTAATTTCGTCGCCAAATTCTAAGTCGTCTAAGTGGTTTTTTTCACTTCCTCAACCCCTCCATTCTCTTCACCATGACACCCCACTCCGCATGAGTTCCCCTCCCCACCAGTGTAGCATTGATAGCTGGGAGTCCAAATGGCTCAGCATCGAAGGAACAATAATTGGCATTGCCAGGCAAAATTCCTTCTTGGAAGAAGCTGCCTATTTTCTGCAGTGCGCATTTGTTCATAGTTGCCAGAGATGTATGCTGTATCCATTGATTAGCATTGAAAGCACCACAAAAGGGAATATACTTACACCTGGTCCTTCAATACTAAGATGCTCAGCTTTATCAAAGAGGCTCGCACTTCTTTCGCCACTGTGTTTTGTTAGGAATGCACTTTATCATAGAATGTAGGAAGGACATACTTTTGGATTGGTGTGATGGGATCAAGTGTATTACTGACGAACAAGATAGGGTTCTTGGTGCAGCCGCCAAATTTTCCTAGCCGATATTAGAGCATATCTTAAAAGACCGACGGCATAACTTCAAGGGACAATATTCATACCTTGAAAGTTCTCGGCAGCCTCTATCGACCACCCGACACAATTCACTCTCTCTGCAGCAATGAAATCACCTCCAATAAAACTTTGCCCCTGAAGTGTCCTAATGTTTGACTCCACGTCAAGCAGCGTCTTGTTGAAAAGTCGATTCCTCGAATCCGTACAAGTAACAGCACGAAGTGTTTCTGGGCTGATGCTTGTATCGAGGGAGATGTTTTGACCGAATTGTTTCTCTACTTCATGAATAGCTTCTATGGAGAGGTCCTGAGAGATCTGTTCGAAGCCGACAAGTAATTTCGCAAGTTGAGGGAATTGTGCACTTGGCGTGTAAAGAAGAATTCTCGAAAAGAACTTCAGTCCTTCCAATCCAAAGGTAATTGCCGTGGCGTTTGCCCATTTCTGTTGAGTTGCTGTTTCAACATCAAATCGCTGAACGGTTTTCTCGAAGCGGGCGAAGATGTCGTATGGACTACTTCCGGTGTAGTAAGGGCAAACCGTTGGGCCCGCAATATGGCAGTAAACGAAAAATGATAGGAAAACCTCGTCTGTCAATACAACTTCCTTCAAGACGTCCCCGGCAATCCAATCGTCAGGATCGACAACACCATCAAGAACCACGCGACCAACCCTATCAGGAAACATTGAAGCAAACATTTGTCCAATCACAGTACCATAACTGAAACCCCAATAATTCAAGAGCTCGGAATTTTTGACTTTTTTCCCGTCGTCGCTCTTCGCGTAAGCGTCCAAGACGCTGAGAAGATCTTTGACAACAACAATTGTATTCATGTGTGGTCCAGCATCGTCCGGACCCCCAGTAGCAAGCTGACAAGCAGCACCAAAGTCCTTCGAAGCCTCTAAAACATCGGCGAAAAACGTGTCGGGAAGACTCTGGCCCGGAATGGCAGCACGTTTTTGAATTCCGGGGATGAAGGCGGTAGAGCTACAATTCGTGGTTGGTTCTGAAAATCCCAGCCCGCGAGGCTCCCAAGCGACAATGTCAAATTGCGTGCCAACGACGGAGGCGAGTTGACTACCCGATCCAAAGACAAACTCGATTCCTGAGCCGCTTGGCCCACCAGGATTTGTGAGGACCATGCCTTGAGATGGCTGTTTCGTGGCTGGGTATTTTATTACAGGTACTCTGGCTCTTGTCCCGTTCGGCTTTTGGTAGTCTAAGGGAACCTGGAATACAATTAGCTTACTTTCTCAATTCTGAGATTTATGACCTACATCAAGAACTGCACAGAAAAATGACGATAGACATGGCTGCCAAATTAGGTCCGTCGAAGCTGTAATCTGAAAAACAGTTAGCGTTTTCTCTCATAGGTAAAAAGTATTTACCTTGGTGAAGGTATCCACAGGTATGCTCGCAGGTACAGTAGAGTTTGCATCCCGACTTTCAACTATCGGGCTTGCAGATACAGCTGACAGTAAACACAGGAAAGAAGCAAAAACAATGGGCTGCATGATGGATGTTGGTGAGCAATGGAGCTGAAAGAAGTAATTGAAAAGATAATGATGAATACCAACCAGAAAACCCATCTGCTACTTATACAATCTTCAGAAAAATAGTCGTCGTGTACGGCTCTCCCTAACTTACGTACAATCTCCTTCTCGCACAGTCCCAGCCACCACGTGCTTTACGAAATCAACCCTTCTCAAATACCAAACCAAGTTCGTCGAATGAACAACCGTCCTTCATTAGCAAAATAAGATTAAAATTTGAAGCCCTAAACCAGATTGCGAACTCTCATCCACCCCATCGTATATCATAAGGTGGCATGGCCCGTGTGCTTTGGGATAGATCCTCGAAATCGATTGGTGGTCGCGTATTCGCTTAGAACAGGGGACGATTGTGGAGTGCTGACAATAACACCTTAAGGTCCACGTCTTATACACTGCTGCCTTGATAGGATCTTTCCACACTGCGCCTCGTTCGACACCTTCAGACGCGTACATGCAACTGATAGCAAGGCTCACCCGCACCTCCATTGTATTCTAGTTTCAAGATCCTATTCACCAAATTCCAACCTTGATTTCCACGGAGGAGGTATTTTAGTATTAACGTATTTCGAACATAGAGACAAAGTCTATGAAAAATCCACCAAGTTTCCAGACCCCTTAATTTCCATAAAAGGTAAAGACAAGAGGTCGGAGCCAGAAGCAAAGAACCCCCTAAAAGCTATATTACGCGTGAAGTCTGGACAATGTATAAATAGTAAGGAGCATTCGCAGGTTTGTACAATCTGAATTCTCGGTCTATAGGTCACGTGGACTGTAATATTCATTTGAACAAGAGATCCTTTGACGCTGTAGGTGCTCGTTAGAGATCTTCAATAAATTGATGCCGAACCAGTTTTTCCGAAGAGGTAATTGAAACGTTTGAGAAAGAGATATGTATATACATTAAAGATCACGTGTTGTCCAGTACAGGTTTCCAAACTGCACCTCACGCATGTACAATCCAAACTAGAACTCAAGTTGAGAGAATTTGAATTTCAACTCAAGACAGCATATAATATAATTGAAATTCTCTTTCATTCCCTTTTTAAATTCCATGTAAACGCGATTGAAGAAGCTATAACTTACCCTTGAATATATATGATTCCGGCAGGTTGACAAGGGACTACTGAACTCTCAACTTTATCTTATTCTCCCGGTCTCGTCTCTTCTCTTCTTGCAAATTCGACTCAGATCATAAAATCCCTCCGCAAATCTTCTTGAAACTATTTTCAAGTGACATATTTCAGGTGGGGCCTCCGCTTCGTCGTATTGGTAACACAAAAAGTACCTAGTAATACCAAGTAATACCGCCACTTTCAACCAGAGATCGTCATCGCTAGAAATAGCACATCAAAAACGAAAACTCTTCCACTCACAGATAAAAACATTTCCATCGAGCCAAGCATCAAGTGAGTCGAATTCTTTTACTCGTACTTGTTACAATGGCGGAACGGATACCGTTCGGCCTTGGCATCTCCCCTCAAAAAATGATACCCCTTATTTCCCCGCCATCCGTCTTTCCTTAAAATAACCTTCTCCAAGCCAGTCAGTCCATGCCTTGTTACGTAACTTCCCCTTGCCTTCGGAATTCTCGAGGTAATCATTATTCAAACTCCTCGAATACCAGTCGTGCTTCAGTCACAGGATACGACGCAATTTCTGCAGGCTGGTGGTAAGGAGATACTTGTTAGTCAAGACTCAAGCACGATTACATTTTGTCGTACAGGCGATTGGTTGTGTGGGGCTTGGCGGGGTTGGCGATGTCATGGGCTGGTGTTGTTGGGCATGTCGTGACCTAAGAATGTGCACGAGGTGAGCGTGCACGGTGTTGGAAGGGGGTAATGGATTCATGGATGGAGAGAATGTAGGTGAGAAGGCAATGCTTTGGAATTTCTTGACGGGATTGCGTGTTTGATGTCGTCTCAGGGTGGTGTGTGGAAGTATATAAGGGGTAGGTCAGATGTCTCCTTGTTTTTATCACGATGATAAATATACAGTAGGTCTTTGTTTACTTTACGAAAAACGGCCAGGAATGTCTTTGTTATTATTTGGTACAATACCACCGGACTTATAACCTCTATTGTTTGCGACTTTCAACATAAATTGCAACCTGCGGACCAATCCAAACGAGTTTCAAAACAACATTCACTCAGTCACTCAGTCGCTCAGTCACTCGCACTCAACAATTATTACTCCCCAACTTCAAAATGGACTCAAGAATGAATCAATTGTCACGCCTGGAACGTCTTCCGGCTGAACTTTTGCACAAAATCCTTTCAAATCTCAAACCTTACTCAACAAAAGATGTTTCTCACAAACTTCGAGATGTTCTTCCAACCGAGTCAATACACGACACGGCCTATCTTGAAGCTCAGCACAACCTCCTCTCGTGCCTGACAGCCTCACGCAACCTCCAAGAAGCGACAAACCCGATTTTATACCAGAGAATCTCCTTATCGACCTATTCTTCCCTGCTTTCCTTCCACCAACTCATCAAACTTTATCCCCAATTGGGAGTCCACGTCAAAACTCTCGACCTGAGTAATCTCCGAATTGAAGGTCCCAACAGCCATATAATCATCAACTCAGAAGCTCGAGACGCATGGTACAATCGGGTCCAAGAATCGTCCGACTTCGTCACAAAATGGCTCTTCCTCATGCCTCGACTTCAAGAACTGAAGACTCCCTCGGAATGGAGACATGAGCCATACTCAGGTTCCGAACTAAATCTCGACACTCACATCTTGAAACGACTTTTGCGAGGCCAAATTCCTTCCCTTCGTTCTTTAGAATGGGGTCCTACACTCACACCCGAATTTACATGCTTTCTCTCAAGACATAAAAAGGAAGTCTCAACCCAAGTTCGGAAAATGGTCATCCGCTCCAGTGATGTGGAAACCACAACTGTCGTAGAATCTCTCTTAGAAATCATGCCACGAATCCAAGACTTAGATTTCGGAACCTCAAACGTCTTCCTCGCAGAAGCACTCCCGAATCTTCACCCAACAACAAAACTACGCTCCCTAATCACAACAATAAAGCCCTCCTTCGCGCTCTCCTCAATCCAAAAATTCATCCACTCAAATCCAGGGATTTTCAAGCAACTCAAGACCCTCCACCTCTTATGCAACGCACCCGGAGAAGAGGTCCCCCAACTTGAAAGCGCAGACGAAATTTCCACACTCATCACGCTCCTCCCTCCTACTCTCTGCTCACTAAACCTTTCCGGTTTCGCAACAGCGAGAGAACACCTCCCACTTCTCACACGCTATTGCCCGCGACTGGAAGAACTAAGCATCGACACCGGAATCCAAATCCAGGATCTAGAAAGCATCCTCCTACCACCCCACACCTCGTCCGATTCACAACACTCTCCCACAGACGACTCCCAGATCAACAACGAAGAGCAAATACATATCGAATTAAAACACACCGCTATCCTTCAACCAATGGTGAAAGCGATAGCTATTTGCAAATTGCGGAAACGGATTAATTCTGTTTCTTTCACTCATCCTACTACGATGGCATCTTCGCACTTGAAGGAGTTGAAATATCTTGATATCGGGAATATGTCGATATCTGAGCAAAGAAAACTTTTCACGAGTTTGCTGCTTTCGGGGTATACGAGCTTGGAGAGGATCAGGATTGGGGAGTGGGGTGCTTCAGATGAGATTTTGGGGTGTGTTTGTAGGGGTGTTGGGTGGAAGGTGGGCAGTAGGGGAAGGGAGTGCTGGATTGAACGGGTTAGCTGAAGGGGATGGTAATGACTTTGCATTCCTTTTGATTTTTGCATGGAGTTTGGGGAAATGAAAAAGGGGCATTGGGAAAAGTTGAAGAATATTTAGTGTTTAATACTTTAAAGGTAAAAGGTGAATAGGAGTATGTCAGTCAGATTATCGCTCGCTAGCTTGTTTGCTAGCGTGTTTGCTCTCGTTCTTCGGTACTTAAAAGTTTCCACACCTAATGAATCATTTCCGTTTTACCATACCTAGAGCACTGCTTTTCTAGCTTTTGTTCTCTTCAATAGTCAAGCCTCCTCCACTTCGGTGTCGAGAAAGATCATCAAACAAACCACCATGAAAATCAAAAGTCTCATCTGCGTAGTCCGCGCAAGAAAATTCGTCATAGCACAATACGCCCTATGTACCCTTCCTCCCCCCCCCCCCGTCCGAGAAGACCAATATATGACTAACTTCCCACCTCGTCCAGTGGATGGCCAGTTTGAGAAACAAGGAAAAACAATCTACGAATTACTCTCCAACCCGGCTAACATCGAATGCCTCAAGGACGGTCTCTCAAACATCCATCCCTGCACAGAATTCCAGATGGACAACATCCGAGTCGGGGTCATCAGACTATTTCGATTTAAAAAAGACATACTCTCCACCTCGACTAATCTCGAGCTCTTCAAGGAAGGTGCATTAACATTTACAAGAGAGGAGGAAGAAAAGTCCCGGATGAGCCATGCGGAAATCGAGCGCTTCGAGGACTGGAAGGAAAGGATCTCGGAGGATTTCCCGGAGGACGAATGCCCGTTTGATGTGTATTGCCCATTACTGGAGCTGAGTTCGTTAGCCCTCCTCTGTCTTTCTACCACCTCCCTCCCTCCCTCCTTCATATAGGTACTAACCCATCGAATGCTTTAGAATCCTCGAGGTCGTAGCATCTTCGACTCCCGAGCATAGCCTTCCAATCCATCTAGCGTTAGATTATTTCGGCATGAATTGCCAATACGGATACGTCGTCGACCTAGACGAGGGAAGATTCGAGTTATCCGCCGGTAATACGAAAAAGGCGGACTCGGTGAGTTCACGATTCGATAATGCGGGAGCGTATGGCTTGATCACCGAGCCGGATCTCGTTCCGAGTTTTGTCGTGAGTTTTGATATCAATGATTTGCCAGCTACGGCTAAGGAGTTTGTGGATATTTGTTATAGTATGAGTAAAAGCAGATGATTAATCCGAATTATGGGGGATAGAAGATGTATCTACCTTACCGGATTCTATTCCCCTAATTTCCTTTTTCCCATCTAGCCTAGTCGAAGCTCAGCAAATCTAGTAGCCTTTCTCTCTACGAGTAGGTAGTATATATCTTATTTTATAATTTACTTAAAATGGAAGTAAAGAGAGAAAGAGTAAAGAGCTAGAGTATATGAATGAGAGACAGCACACCAGGAAAACCTATACGAACCCATCAAGCTAAAAATCTCATAAGCAAAACTTCTATTAAAGTCTAAAAATCTTGAAAGGATTTTTACACCCCCAACACAGCACTCATAGCCTTCCCCAATTTCTCCTCTGCTCCCTCAACCATGCCCCCTGACCTCCAACACACAAACCGATCCGGTCTCACCAACACACACCCATCCTCCCCAACCTCCCTCCTCTTCGCCCAATCAAAATACACATCCTCATAATCCTGTCCCCACCCAATAGAATACGCTCGAATCTCCACCCCCAACTGCCTCCCCACCTCCTTCGCCGCCACCTTCCACTTCTCCCCTCCTATACCCGTGAAAAGCGAGAATGCACAATGTCCAGCAAGATCGATAGTGGAAAACTGTTTTCCCGGACTGCGAGTATTAAGCCAAGCATGCGGCAGTCGACTCCCAGGATACGTGGTGATTTCATGCTCTAGCACCGGATCCGCAGGTAATGCCGGACGCTCCTTTTCATCCTCGAGATATATCGCGTTGGATACATATCTCTGGTTCATTTCCACGCCTACACCGTGGAATTCATGTGAGGTCATACTCACGGCACTCTGTAACTTTTTTCTTCTCGCCATTCCTTCCGGTGTTGCTTCTGATAATTCGGCAAAGTCCTTTTTTCGGACCTCGAGAGAGGGATTCATCATCCCGAGAGCTTCCCAGATGGGCATGTGGTCGCGGAGTCCTTGGTTTGCGCGGGTGACGATGGATTCTCCTACGGGTTGACGTTCGGGGGAGAATGTGTCGAGGATGGACGGATTTGCTTTTCCTTTGAGGACGTAGGAGATTTTCCAGGCGAGGTTGTAGGCGTCTTGGATGCATGTGTTTGAGCCCAGGCCGTTGAAGGGGGGATGGCGATGCACAGCGTCTCCGAGACAGAAGCTTTGTAAAGGGTTAGAGAATTGCATGTACAGAGCTGAGATGATACTTACATGTTGCCATCGGAGTAATATTCTGCTACAGTTTCGTTGATGAACCATTTTGAGATTCCGAGTATCTCCACAGGCGAATCGTCACCAACAATTGATTTTACAGCGTCTAGATATTCTTCTGGGGATGGCGAAAAATCTACACCCGCTCCGGGTGCTGGAAGCATAATGAACATCCATCTACAACAATTAGCGTAGCTCGATTATAAAGCACCTACACTGGGAGTGAAGAAGTGAGACACCAAAAAGGGGGGGGGCATTCTAGAGAAGAAGAAAATGCACATACTCATTCCAAGGCCTGACCATCCTAGCAACAGTCGTCCAAGCAAATGGAGGATGCTCTTCATCCGGTCTCATGATCTGATGAAGATTTCCCATCCGAGAATCAATGACATGCGATAAATCAACCTTTACAAGCACATTGGTCGCCAAACCTTGGCCTGGCTTCTTTACAAGTGGAATCTTCAATTGACGGAGAACTTGACTTCGAGCTCCATCACAGCCGAACAAGTATTTCGATTTGATTTTATAAGTAATATGTGTCAAGTTGTCTTGGATATTGCTGATTATCGAACCATCGGATTGGCCTTCGAAGGAGAGGAAGGAGGAGTCGAAGCGGCAGGAGAAGCCATTTTGAGAAGCATGCTGTACGAGAATCGGTTCGAGAACAGTTTGAGGGATATCTACCTACTAGAATTAGCTTCAGTTTGTCTCAAGTACTCTATCCTACGCCAACAAACGAGAAAAACATATCTCTTATAGATTGACTTACATGCGAACAAGGACTCGCAGCATCATAGTCCCCCGCTCTTGCCGGATCATTCCCCCAAGAATATATTCGAGCGAACTCCTCCCCCGTCATGCTCCTACACCACCTCGTATGCTGCATGGAATCGCCTTTCACTGCCACCTTTATGCACTCCTCCTCGAGGCCAATGTCTCGTAGACACTCCAGGGCGGCCATGTTCGTGATGTGTGCGCGAGGGGTATCTGCAGTGCTTGGCGTTGCCGCCAACATGATCCCTTTCAGGCCTATATATATCGTTAGCTATTTGAAGACTATGGAAGGGCAATCGTAGATATATACCATGCTGTGCCAGGAAGCAGGCCAAAGATGCTCCAGCAGGTCCAGCTCCAATGATGAGAAGGTCCGTCTCAACCATTTCTGCACCTGCGGGGGAAGGGGTTGTCCCATTCTGCCCACTGGCAGTGGCACTACCATTTGGCAGTGAACTTGACTCTATTGCCATGTTGTTGATTTGGGTCTGGGTTCTCTCGTTGCCTCTGGTTCTGCTCTGTCAACGGGAAATGGAAACTTCAACGTCCCAACGCAAGCTTTTGTAGGAAATGGAAAAGGGAGGCATCGCGAGAGAAGTGCGGTGCGAATGGAAAGCTTGATTTGCACTCCACCTGGACCGCTGATCCATGGTGAGTTTTTGCTGACGAAAAGATTGCTCATGTTGAATAATGATGTAACGCACACCTCTAGGTCTTCTCCTGCGTCTCCCAACTTTGGGACTTGATTTCAGATTGATTTCAACGCAAATGGTCAGAATAGTCAGAATGCTAAGAGTGGTAAGAAATGAGGAAACGCTGACTGAGCGAGGAGGGTTAATCAAGGGGGTACAAGTACTACTTGTATTTACTTTACCTACCTCGCCTACCTACGGCCTACGGCCAGGTAAGTAGAGTGCCGGCGGGGAAATGGTTGAGGCTGTGAGGCTGACCCCCGGAGCCCCGCATTCTCTCTCTCCTGTCTTTCCCCTGTCTGCTCGAGTACCTTTGTCACTCCCGTCGTCCCACATCCATCAACACCTTCCCTCCCCCACATGGATTCTTGTGCTGTACCCCCTCTCCCTCTGCATCGCTCTCAGAAATCAGTCAATATGCCTTTATATATCTCCAACTTGCTCCCCGCTCTGCTCTCCTACTTTTCCGCTTTCCGGTAGTCCGAAAGTATATCAAAACACCCCCCTTCCCCAACCATACGAGAACACTAGCACGAAACTCTCAAAGACGAATCTCTCACAAATGTCTCCATCAGCAACTCAGAAGAAGATCAGTTTGAAGCGCATTGCCCATGTATATTACACACACGCCGACCTAGACGTCGCTCACCAATTCCTCCTCGATTTTGGGTTCAGCGTGGTATCTCGAACGGAAGACAGAATCTACTATCGAGGCTACGGCACAGAACCATTCGTTTACTGCGCAACAAAAGGGGATGAGAATGTATTCGGCGGAGCAGGATGGGTTGTGGACTCCATGGAAGATTTGGAATTAGCAACCTCCCTCCCAGGCGCAACTCCAATCCACGATTCCGACGCCCCAGGTGGGG
This sequence comes from Hymenoscyphus scutula, assembly GCA_001399465.1. NCBI lineage: Eukaryota > Fungi > Ascomycota > Leotiomycetes > Helotiales > Helotiaceae > Hymenoscyphus > Hymenoscyphus scutula. The sequence continues at coordinate 125,726 of LKTO01000035.1, read as the reverse complement.
GGAAACGAGTAACCTTCTACGAACCCGTCGATAATTGCCCCTTTCATCTGGTGTACGGACAGGCAGAGGTGGAAATGACAGAAACATTCCCAGAATTGGTATACAATTTCCCCACTTCGAAACATCGACCCGTGAACAAGACACAACGCTTCAAAAAGGGCCCCGCGCCCATCCACAAAATCGGTCATTTCGGCCTCTGCGTAACGGACTATAAAAAGGCATATCAATTCTACACGTCCAACTTCAATTGGAAACCCACAGAACTAGTTTACGACCCCGAGACTGGGGAGGACATCACAACCTTCCTCCATCTCGATCGTGGGGATGAATGGGTGGACCACCACTCCTTCTTTTTCTTCGAAGGCCCCAAATTCCACGTCCATCACTCGAGTTTTGAGGTTTTCGATTTCGATATACAGATGCTGGGACATACGTGGTTGACTGAGAAGAAGTATGAGAATTGTTGGGGGGTGGGACGACATGTGATGGGGAGTCAGATTTTTGACTATTGGTATGATCCGAGTCGGTTTATGCTGGAGCATTATATTGATGGGGATCTTGTGAATGATGAGACTCCTATTAATCGAACGAAAGCTGGACCGGGGAATTTACATGTATGGGGTATGCTGAGACTCTTTCTTACCTCTTCCCTTAGAACACTCTCCTCTCTGTGGCTTTCCCCACACATCGCTAACTTTAACAGGCCCAGAAGTTCCGGAAACTTTCTTGACATGAGAGATAAAATCGTATTATATTTTTCTAAATCCATAACGATTGATTTGCAATATATTTAGCGGGCGGAAAAGTATATCCGGATTCCAGTACAATACCACTTTGGGAATTCCTTACACTGTGAAGCAGTTTATCATTGAAAATACCTCTTGAAAAACAGAGGTTGGCATGCACTTCTGGACTCATAATCTGTTGTTAGGGACATGTGCGAGGACTTTGAATTGACTAGGTATGACCCGAACCAAGTGTTCTTACACTGAAAGGGCACTGGTATTTACGCTAGTCAATATTCATGTCAAATAGGTAGAAACATCACAAAATTTGAGCTATTCTCACTGCATCTCCTCACCTTGCACTCACACTCAATGACCAGACCCATGCCTCATATGCCGATGCAACGCCTTTCCATACAACCCCTTCGCCCAATCCTCCTCATACCGTCTCTGCTGCTGCATCCCATCCGTGTAATAATTCCACATCTCCAACTTCTTCGCCTTCCACACCTCCCTCAACTCCCCCGGCACAGGCTGCAATTCATTCCCCTCAGTCCACAACTTGGCATGCACCGAACGCACGCCCTTCTTCACATCCTGCATCGTCGGGAGTTGAATATTCCAAGAATAATGCAGCCGACTCCATGGCATGTTCCCGGACTGACGATGCGCGTAGTTCAGCAGATTCTGCTCGGGAAATATGGGGTTGAAGATCCCCGGGTGCAAGAGCGAGGTGTAGTACTCGTACATCTCAATAGAGGGTTCCAACATGAAGAAACCCGCGTTGAAATAACCCATAGGGAGGGGTGGGTATTCGTGCATGGCATTCGTGACTTCAGAAATAGTGCCTAGGAGGTATTCCCTCGGTAGACTCCCCTCGTCCTTCTCAGCCCGTACTTTACGCAACGTACGACGGGGTTGGGCGCCCCGGTCATCGAAGACCCCGTCGATATTTTGCAGAAGAAAGGTATCTGCGTCGAGGAAGAGAATTCGATCATAATCCACCAACTCCCAGAGTCGCAGCTTCACCAGGACGTCTTGCCACCTGACATGTCCTGGTTTCATCCACTGAAGATTCCCCTCTATCTTCTCGACGGGGATGATGGTGGCGCCGTCCATGGAAAGCTGGGCTACCTTCCACATGTCTACGCCTTCGGTGGTGAGGACGAGGAGGGGGATGTTCTTTTTTGTGCGGGTTTTGGAGTCGTGTTGGAGTTGGTAGTTTAGGATTCTGATGCTGATGAAGTATTCGTCTCTTGCTTTTTCGCTGGGAGGGGGATGTTAGTGTATACTTGTATACAACTCTCTCTCTCTCTCTTTCAAGCAACTGAGAACCCCTCTCAACCTCCCTCCGACTTTCCCAAAACCAAAAAAAAAGGACCATTAAATTAGAAAAGCAAAGGCAAACAAAAAAATCACAAACCTAAGATACGCCGAATCCTCCAACAACAAAGTCGCATACGCCAAATTCAACCCCGCAGAAGGATATCTCCATTGCTGAAACCTCGCATACAATCGATACGGCAGGATAACAAACACCAGGAGGAGGATTAAAAGTCTAAATAGTCGTGAGGACCGGAGGGGTCGTGGTTTATTGTCGTATCGCGAGGTTCCCATTTTGTGCTCTGGTTCTGGTTAGGCGATGGGATGGAGTGGAGTGGGATGTCATGATGCCAGATTTTTTTTTGGGGGCTGTTGGACGTGAGCTTTCTTTCTTTCTTTCTCTTTCTTTTTTGCCGTGGGTATGAGGGGTAAATTGGGGGTTTCTTGTTTATTTGTTAATGGTGTGGTAGTGTGATACTTTTTGGATGGGAGTTTGGGGGATGGGTGGTTGGGTGGTTTTTTATGTTGGCTAAATTGATTAGCCGAGTTGATGGGTTGATGTTGAATCGGCAGATGGGGGTTGTTCCTTCGTATAGTAAGAGGATGTTCGGATCGCGCATTTTGATGGAATAGATAATATTTCTTTATTAAATGGGGATTTTAAATTTGTTATAGGATTTATTTGTCGTGATTTTTAGATATTCCAAAGTGGTTGATTGGTGGACACTTGTAATTATATAGGAATATCATACTGTTCATTTGAAAATGTCGCTAAGAGATATAGACCACCAAAATGTCCAACTTTCCTTCTTTTAAAAGAAAACTGAAAGTTTTAAGTTGGTATATTACCGTTCTCCTATCGCCGATTTTGTACTTTATGATAGGTGTTTACAAATATATGTGCATACACGTTCCATTGTTAGAAATGAGTAGAGTAGTATAGAGTAATAGCTACTACTCTACGCTACTATGAGTAACTCTGAATACTACTTGCGTAGTACGGACGGAGTCGGATCGGTCGCTCCTGGATATCGGAGTGGCGTTGGAAACTGCGTGTTTAATAGAATGAAGAATAGACTGAGGTAAAAAGATAGAAGAGTGAAGGAATAAGTAGAAAAGACATCTATAGAGCTTCGATCTAAAGAGTACTCCTCTTTTACTAGTAGGGTTGTGGGTTTTTTATTCTTATTTTTTACTTAGGCACTATTTGTAAACTACTTAGTACTGTATAAGTAGTATTAAGTAATTACTCTACTCTACTCTAAGAAGTGTCTAGGCTTCTCGGAGTAATGCTTAAGCACTTGTGTACTTTGTGCTCACAATCTGTACAGGGGGGGTTCGCAAATAGTAACACCCCTATTTTTACACCAAAAGTCCTCTAGAATAAGCCTAAGTTAATAGACAACTTTAATTGTAGAGACCCTTTGAAACTTATTATTCAGACTATTTAGAGGAATAAACTAGTACTCCTTAATAATGAAAAAAGTATAGAGCTGCTAAATAACAAGTTATCTTTAGTCAAAGGTAGGCAGAGTCAGAAAAACACTAGGCTACACCAAAAATAGGCGAAATTTAGAGTGTTTTAATCTAACCCCTACTCTATACTACATAAAATAACAAAAGATATAGGTAGAAATAAAACGATAAGTCCTAAGAGAGGATACATTAAATCTAAAGACAACTCAGAAAAAATAACTATAAAATAATTAGCGTAGATTATATAAAAGAGTTTCAAAAAGGGTACCTTTCAGCGATTTTTAGCGTAAAAATGAGGGGGTGCCACTATTTGCAAACCCCCACTGTACAACGAACCAAATAGTATAGTATAGTGAATTGAAAAAAGCGCGGTATGTAGTTAAATATATGTAGACCTCCTTCGGAGAGAGATCCCGGCAAATTTTATTGTTAAAATTCCGAGCCAAACAGGCCTTAGATTTACCGCGGAAACAACGTGAAAACACAAAGGGCATATTCAGCTCCTCTTGCGACGTAATCAAGATCCACCCAAATAGGAAAACATTTCAAAACTCGTGTAACATTTTGACCTAAGAGTTACCGAGATCACGACATACTATGCACGTCTAACATCACCAAGCCTCTTCTTCAACATAACCCTCCCCCACACAAGCCCAGACAATCTCGTTTTTCAAACACTTCTCTATAATTGGCTGACTATTAAAAGGGCTGCGGCTTTCATGGTGTCGATCTCCGGGAACTGATCGATCCGAGTTTTAAGCTTAAAGTTGGAACCCAGATCTAGATTCTGGGTTTCTGATACATTTCCTATCATCATCTCTGGACTTCTGTTCATGATGCTTGGCTATCGGGGAGGAAGTCAGTCGGACAAAATTTTTGTGGTGAATGTTATTGAGAAGTTATCACAGACGTCAGTGACAGTATTTGGCAGGTAAATGGGGCTGGTTTTTGAGCCGCTTTTACAACGCTGCCGAGGACTATATTCCAGAAGCTCGCTTCGCTGACGATTCCCCCTCTTTCTTTTCGTCCAAAGGCTTGACTACGGAATATTCCTAGACAATGAGAAGTATTGAGAGTTGCTTTGATACTTCAAATAAAATTGCTGTTTGCCTACACCATTTTTCCTTATCCTTTAACGTATTTAAATTTTACGCTTCCTCTTATTGTCAACTTCTATCAGTCAACTTCTCAAAAGCATGGTATGGCTTCAAGAACAAGAAACCCCGCTAGTGGGTATTTTAAAACAATGTTTCATTCTCGGGTATCTAGGCTGCTCTTTTACCTCCCTTTCGAAGCCACCCATCGTCATCTTACTGGTAAACTGGCGGAAAAAGAAAAATATCTCAATTCCTGTTCTTGGTAATGAAGTTGATACAGACGATCGACAGTGTTATTTACTCTTCTTGCAAACTGAGTGCATTCGCAGTAAGGTTACGAGTTGGGCGGGCTTTTTTGCGTGCTTCAACCGGATGAATTCTACGAAGCTGTTGATACTATGGGGAATCTAAGGTATAAAAGCTGTCAAACACAGCAGTCTAGCTCCTTAATCACTACTCCGCGGACTAGAGCATCTCCTTCCTAGATTTGTCAAACCCTTATCCTACAAAATGCAGATTATCTACCTCTTTCTCGTCAGCACTGCCTCTGCCCTGCCAGGAATGGCTTTCCTCGACCCGTCTAGGATCAAGGAACGCCAATCGCTTCCAACACTTCCTCTCAGTTCGTTGGAAGGGAATTCTGGCCCCTTTCCAAGCCTCCAATTCAACCCTGCTGATCAATTTGTCGATGTTCGCCCTGGTACAACTCATCAATTCATCGCACCAGGTACCAACGATAAGCGAGGACCTTGTCCAGGGTTGAATGCTGCAGCGAACCATGGCTTTCTTCCTCGAAGTGGTATCACCACCATTCCACAGAGTATGTATTTGTACTACACATTATGTTGTTGAAGATGCACAGTACTTACTTGTGAATTCTCTAGCTGTTACTGGTTTGAGTGATGCATACAGTTTCGGTCCCGAATTCGCCGCTGCTCTCTCCGCGATTGCTATTGCATTGACAGGAGACCCAACAGCTGGGACATGGTCCATCGGCGGACCGTATCCACCCAGTCTTCTCGGGGGATTGCTCAGTAATCCTTCTGGAATTTCGAAGAGTCACAATACTTACGAAAGTGATGCCAGTCCAGCACGGGTAAGTATATTCCATCTCACCTCAGCCTTCACAATCAAGTCAAAACTCCCAGTACTGACTTAATTCTGCAGTCTGATGCATACCTCAACGGTGGTGATGCAGTTTCCCTCGCCCTCCCTCGCTTCGATCAACTCTACTTCCGTGCCGAAAACTACACACTCGATACACTTCGCGATCACAACAAAGTCGTACATGACTTCTCCATCAATAACAACCCTTATTATTTCTCCGCTCCCTTTGCTGGCCTTGTTCCACCCATTGCTCATCATTTCATCATTAATCTCATGTCAAACGTAAGTACTAATTTGACTCCACCTTGCCTCTCATAAATCCAGTTAATGAACTAACACACCACAACAGCACTCTTCAGATAACATCCAAGGCTATCTCGACCGCAACATTCTCAAAACTTTCTTTTCGGTGTCCGGTCCTGATAACGCTCATACTTGGACTCCTGGTCATGAAAAGATTCCACAACAGTGGTATAAAAGACCGAGCAATAATCCTTACGGTGCCGCAGCAGCAGCTGCAGACGTCGCAATTCTGGCGGTGAAATACCCATCTATTGTTCAGTTCGGGGGCAATACTGGGACTACGAATTCTTTTGTTGGTGAGTACTCGGTTCCGCTATGCCAGTGTCTCCTATCGTTTCAAAGATATGATTTCACTAGCTGCCAAAATTGCCACTCCATCTACTCAAGTACTCCTCAGATACCCCAGGACTACACTAACTCGGAGCTTCCGTAGGTGTCGATCCCAGTGATCTCTCCGGAGGCGTTTACAACGCCCAAACCCTCCTCCAGGGGAACAACCTTCTCTGTTTTGCATTTCAAGCCGCCCAACAGGGCATCCCTTCTGTTCTTCAGGGAGTGATAAGTAATTTGGCGCCGGTTCTGCAGCTGGTTAATCAGTGGGTCAGTCCCGTAACGAGCTTATTGGGATGTCCGGCGCTTTTGACTTTTGATCAGAGTGCTTTTAATCAGTTTCCTGGGTTTGGATATCATCCCACCAAGTAGAAAATGTATGTAGAAAAGAGGAATGATGACTTGGGGTTGAAAGTTGAGAGGCGGGGAGGGTATGGGATTGTTTTATTATTATTATTCCATGTATCCTGTTTTGTCAAGAAATGAATCGTCCAGGATCCGTCTATTCGTCAGCTTTTGAATCCATTCTTAAGCGGATTCCGTGCTTGTTGTCCCTTACCCAGTGGCCCAGTCGAGACCATTAATTTTTGGGGCCTAATCAAAGTGCCAAATCACTAGCAAACCAAGAATGATTCTCATTTCCAAAGTTCACCCCTATACATGCACCGGACCCTAACTGAACAGTTCAAATTCTTCGTGCTGGTCGTTCCTGAAGGCAATATCAAACCGGTGTTCTCTTGTGGGAGCCACCGTTCTGGATGGAATGAGAATGAGTCCTTTTTTCACAATTTGTGCTATTATAGATTGAAGGGTGTACTGCTGTATCGGCATGGATATATGATAATGCATAAGGATTTCACGTCCCGGTAGGTATTGGATACAACTTACAAAAATTGACACGTTCGGCAGCACTTTGACTAACGGCTGTTTGGGGCGTTGCTACTAAAGCGGCCACCGGAACCACGTATATATTAACGACGCCTTGCCTTTCCTACAACGCAAATCATCCCATGCATCAGCATTGCCGCAGTCCTTCGTGTGCTTTTAAAGTTGCAGCTTCGAGGTTGTGGTATCTTTCTTTATTTTATATTATGCCGATTCAATGCAAACAACGACGAAAGAAATGGTTGGCCAGCACGGAGACTGCCCCGACTATAGTGATTTCGTGGATTCTGATGAAGAAGGCGACGTTGAGGACGTCTCGGAGCCCCTGGAGCGGTATGACCAGGACCTATACTATCCTGTGTGCATAGGGGAAGTGTTGGATAGGAGATATCGCATAGAGCACAAGCTTGGCTGGGGCGGCTTCTCGACTGTCTGGATGGCTCAGGATATTCAGCACCGAAAGAACGTTGCTCTCAAGATCATGATTCCAGGCGAGAAGGGGGAATATGAGTATCAAATGCAAAACGAAATCCTCCGGACCGTCCGCGACACCTCTCACCTTGTCACACTCCAAGGCTCATTCTTACTACCCGGTCACGGCGGTAATTATCACCGCGTCTTGGTACTACCGCTTCTCGGCCCAAGCCTCGCCTTCCAGGCGAAACAATTGCCAGTGGCCACTCGTCTATCATCTGCGAAACAGCTGCTCGTGGCATTGAAAAGCCTTCACGAGGTTGGACTGGTGCATCGCGGTCCCGCCCTCGTCCTGTTTCTTTCTTCTTTTTGTAAAGACCAGAAGCTAATCCAGTCTGCAGACCTTAACGAAGGGGCTCTAATGTGGGAAATGCCCCTCGTCCTCGCTGAATACGACACGGCAACTAAACACCAGTTGCTCGGCCGGCCGAAAAAGGTGTTTCTCGGTGATTATCGCAGGAAGCGCGGCGAGCTCGTACAGCAGGTGAAGACGCCCCTGGAGTTACTTTGGGAGCAAGATTTACTTGGGAGATTTTGGCCTCACGATCAAAGATGGAACCTCAGTTCGCACCAAAGAGCAAGCACCCTACAGCTACTGCGCCCCGGAGAGGCTTCACGGCGCAGATCTGAGTCTTGCGAGCGACGTGTGGAGTTATATGTATCTCTTTGCAACTCTATATCTTGGCTACAACGTTTTCTACGGTAATGGGGGTAAGTCAACAGCGTTCAGTTGGGTCGAACAGCTTGGAGCGATGCCTAGCCAGTGGAAGGGAAAGTTCTGGCTACCAAAGGAAGTTAATGATGTTTGGTACGATCACAAGACGACTGCTGATCCTGAGAGAGACCTTGCAGCTAGGATCGCACGAATGCGGCCTGATACTAGCCAAGCTGAAAGAGAGCTCGTCCTCTCTGTTATGCACAAAGCGTTCTGCTATTTGCCTGAACGTCGCATGACCGCGGAACAACTTTTGCAGGATCCATCGTTTAGAGCCATCATGGACATATACCAGTGTTGAGCGTGCTTGGTGTGTGTCAAGTAGGGGTCAGACCTGGAGAATCAATTAGTAACTTGGTGTTCAGAGTTAATATTCCAGACTCAACATGCACCCTAACTTTATGTGATAACTGGAGTTGACTATTCCAATTATCCTGGCCATAGTCTTCAAATGTTCTGGCTTTTAGGATGATTTACTAGATTACACTACGTTTGAACAATGAGAGTAGCCACGAACCAATTTACTGCCACTTTTATAGCCATACAGGCCGGAGGCTGGTTACTGTCTCGCTTAATTATTGGCATAGATTCAAAGATGATGGCTACAACCATCTGTAGCTGTGTTGCTCTGCTTGTAACAAGCGACGTGTCTCTAACCACTCCCTATCCTCGACTAGCCCTCCAAAAAATGTACTAATTTTCAGATACTCGGAGTATCGCGAGTCTATTGTGACGAGGGGGATGCCACCTTCACTAACAGGAACAGAATTCCGAACCACCTGATTGCAATCGCTAAAAAAAGATTACTAATAGCTCTATTTTCAATACAATTATGATTGCGATGCAGATAGCATCAAGATTTCTTGAGAACCTGCTATCAATGATTGGTTGACACGATATGCAGGTCCTATGTCTACCCCACCACTTTCCCAAAAGGGTAATTTCTACGATTAATAATCGTGGAGATTCCAGCAGTTTGAGAGAACCGAATCCACAACACACTTCAAAGGCACTGTTTCTAGACTAATTCTGCAGTTTGAAAGAATAGAAAAGTCCGAAAAGCGCCCCGCAACTGCATCGTAAGCAGATGATATGTGCCTGCACCGAAGTGGCGATGTGAAGCAAATATAAAGACCAGTAACTCGCTGAACAACAGTCTGTTCCACAACTTTCATCTTCATTCAAGAAACTCTTCTACTTCTACAACTCTTGCCAGAAAAGAACTCCCTCAAAATGGCAATCAAATTTACTGTGTTCAAAGGGACGGAGTCCGGGAAAATATCCCAAGAGGAAACCACCCTCCCCTCACTCGGTCCCAACGAAGTTCTACTCAAACACACCCATTCAGGTGTTTGTGGAACCGATCTTCACTATCTCCATACCCCCATGGTCCTCGGTCACGAGGGAGTAGGAACTGTTGAATCATTCGGAGAATCCGTCACGAACTTGAAAATGTACGTACAAGCCCCAGCATCAATCCGTAATTTCCTTTGCAAAAATTAAGAACACGAATTAACGCATTTTAGTGGGGACCGTCTGGGCTTCGGCTACGTAAAAGAGGGTTGTGGGGAATGCAAACAATGTCAAGAAGGTTACACCTTCCAATGTGAGAACAACCCTCGTTACTTCGCTGGCACAGATTTGAACCAAGGGTCTTGGGCAACGCACAGTGTATGGCCCTCTATCCGTCTCGTCAAACTTCCAGATGAAATTGAAAGTGCAAATGCTGGTCCTTTCATGTGCGCCGGCCAAACCGTTTTCGTTCCCATGTTGCGAAATGGATTTAAACCTGGTGACAGAGTTGGGGTTATTGGGATTGGAGGCCTAGGACACCTCGCCATCCAATTCGCAAAGGCGTTTGGGTGTGAAGTTGCTGTATTTTCGAGTACAGATGGGAAGAAGCAGGAGGCTATTGGCTTTGGAGCTACCGAGTTCTGGAATACCAAGGAGCTGAAAGTTGGGGAGGTGAAGAAGTTGGATCATTTGGTTGTCACTACTAGTGCGCAGCCAAACTGGGAATTGTAAGTCTTCACTACTCAGCTTTCGCGAATTCTTTACTAACTTCAGACCCAAGATATGCTGAACTCATGTCTCCCTTTGGCCACATCTACCCTCTCACAATCGCCGGTGGAAATCTCGGCTTTCCATATCTTCCACTCGTTTTGAAGGAACTCTCTATCCATGGAAGTTGCTCTTCAAGCATAGAGGAAGTAGGCAAGATGTTGGATTTTATTGTTAAACATGGAATCAAACCCGTGATCGAGAAGTTCCCCATGTCCGTCGAGGGTATCGAGCAGGCAATCAAGAAGTTGGAAACCGGGGAAATTCGTTACCGTGCTGTGTTAGAGGTGTAGTAGGACAACTATTACATGTTTCTATTTGGTCTGTGCTAGCTAGAAAGTAATAAGTCAACGCACTGATTTCAAAATCCTAAAGCTATCTTTGAATTTCATATTCTCACTTGCATGCAGGGAGCGCCGTATTATTTCCCTGCCCCGATAATTATTCCAGTGTAACTGCCGTACCAGCATTTACCATGTCCAGCAACTCATCCCCCAAAACCCAATAAAACCCAGCAGGACTATCCTCATTCCTCTCATCCTGCAAGGTCACAACTCTCTCCCAAATCCCCTCCATAAGTCCCCATTCCCCGACAAAGAGATCCAGGAACCACATCCCCTCTGTACTCCATTTCTCTGTAGCCAGTACGCCTATTATGACAGCCCAATAAAGTCTCCTACCTACACCATTTTCATATCCTCCATGAATTTCCTTGATTTCCAATATCCGAGATTTCAGAAGCCCAACGATAGTCTTGATAACTCGACTAGAACGACCCATACCACGCAGTACACATTCAGAATAGATTAATGCAGCTAGTGCGAAGATAGATAACATTCGTTGATAGAGATAAGTATCTCCATGAATAAGAGTAAGTAATTCCCGATCCGAGGCAAGGAATTGCTGTCCCATTGTTACTCTCCGTTCAGGCGGTAGCAAGTCCCGAGGAGTAGCAATGAGCTCAAGCGAGACATTTCTCAACCGTTCAATGATTCTCCCCTCCAAAATTTGAGGATGGGGAGCTACGAAAGTCGGATCAAAAGCATTTGCTGTAGGAGATCCACAGGCATTTTGGTCGAGGCAAAGATGAGTATTAGTCACCTGGGCACGACAGGAGTCCGTCCTGAAATTCATCAGTACCCATCAACCTCTCACCCGGTGCTCGAATATAAAAACATGAAAAAGGAAACAAGACAAACCATCTCACAAGTCTCCCAATCAAGCCCCCAAAGCCCAGATTCCGCACCCCCTTTCGACAGGAAATCATAGCCTTCAAGCCCTGGAAGTGAATACCCGCCTCCTCGAAATCACCAATCAACCACTATCACCTCATCAGTCAGCACATCACAAACACTTTACCGCTTCCCCACCACCCTCACCAGCCCCCCCAACCAACTTCAGGATCGGGAAAGAAGAACATACATTAACACTAGCCAAACAAGTAACACTAGCAACCAACTCATCCCTTACACCCACCCCCTTCCCTTCCTCCCCGACTCTCTTACTACTCCGTTCGAAATCTCGATTAATCATCCGTATCGCCGTTCCCTTCAATCCCAGTAACCTCCCCTCGTCTTTATAGTGTTCAGGTAAAGAGTCACGATTAAGTAACACCCAATGATACAGCGTACTATAAAACAACGTTTCGTTCTTCAGGGCGTAGGTGAGCCAGCCCGTTTCCGTTGTCACGGTGCAGAGGGATTTCGAGGTGTGGTAGAGGACTTTGAGTGTGAGAATGTGTAGGAAAACGAAGTGAATAGATATGAGAAGAGGAATACTGTCAGGGAGAAGAGATTGAAGAAAGAAGTAAGGACCTACAATGATGTAAAAAAACTCTAGTCTGCTCATCCATTTCTATCCCCACGCCAGAAAGACCCAGCATATCCTGCGCACTCGTCGCTTCACTTACCCCCGATGACACCTCGTTCTCGCTACCCCTTCTTCCCCTTTCCCTCACCACTACCCCTTGCAGCTCGTCACTACAAAGAGAGGGTCAGCACCCACATCTGCATTCAACATCACCATACCCTGCCCCTACCAATCAAGCAAAAAAAGAAACCAAAGAAAAAACAACACGATAGAACTTACTTCTCAACCCCATCCTCCCCCAAATTCCTTCTAACCCTCAACTCCCTCCCCCCCCTCCGTCCCTCCCTTTCCCTCTCCCGTACCCTCATCCTCTGCACAACCAACCGATCCGCAACATGCATCTTAATATCCGACCGAACCCGCTTCCCATGCGGTCGATTCCCCATCTCCTGGACGAATAGGAACCCACTGCCTGGTTCCATAATTACTCAAGTCTTACTTAACCCTAATGGAAAAATCTCGAAAATTCAAGAATCAATTCAATGAAAGATCGAGATTAGGGGTTTTCAAGATGAAGAAATGGAAAATGTTATATGGGTCTTCAGGTGGCAATACAAAGATGATTATTAAAAGCGTGTACTCTTATCTGACCTTATGTCAACTCTAGAGAGAGTGAGGAGGGGAGGGGGTTCGGGATTTGACCAGAGAGGCCGAGCTGACAAATCGAATTGCAGTTGGTTGTGGTGTTGCTAAAAGAGCGGTGGACAAATCATATGTACATATCGATTCCATAATATCCACCCCCAAAAAAGTCCCCCATTCAAGCTTCCAAAATGTTTATTCTTCTTTGATTATATATACAGACACAACTGTAATTTTTTGGAAAGGACTTAAAACAAAGTCCGATAGACTTCGCGCTACTACTACCCCTTCCGTCTCCTCTTCGCCACACTTCCCGTAACAGAACTTGCATCGCCATCCCCCTCATCCCCATCCTCATATTCACCAGCAGTGACGACCAAACCTGTTGCTAAACTAGCCTCTCTCAACTCTTCGCTCCTCCTCTCAGCACTCCGCATATTCGTGATAATCTTCTCAACATCAGCAAACATCGCCCGTGTGTCCTTCACCACCCCATCAACATCAATCTCATAACCCAGAACATCCCCCGAAAGCGCCTTCCCCTTATCCTGCAATCGTCTGCCGAATCCCCCATCAGGATCAGGATTATACATGATGGCATTGGCAAACATGCGCATCAGTTCCTTCTCCAGCTGAGCATTATTGATAATGCCCTTCGGTGGAACAAGTTCCTCCGAAATGGGGAGCCAGACGTTGACAGCAGAGCTGTTCATATCAGACGGTGTCGCGGCAGTAGCTGCTCTGTGACCAGCATTGATCGCAGAACGAATACTCTTCAAGTCCTGGGGCCGAAGAACCCTACTGGAATACCCAGGTGCATCTTTCTCCTTTACCGGTGCAGCGAATGTGCTTGCATTTCTGTGACCAGAAACCGATTCAAGTGCAGACGCAGAGATTTTTGGGAAACCTCGAGTCCAGAGGACATGCGTAGGAGGTGAGGACAGCGGTCGTGGTTCGAACACATTACTAACATCACGTTTACGCTTCCCAATATGATTCTGCGATATTCCCGGTGTAGATTGTGCATGTGTAAATGAGGATTCGTCTACTTCGTCCACATCGTCAACTCCACCGACAGGAGTTGCAACTTCTTGCTTAACCTGCTGGAGATCATCCGCACGAGATGCAACTGTTGCAACCGATTGACTCCTTTGAGACCTTGCAACGACTGAAGAAGCGGTGCTACCCGCTCTTTTTCGCTGCGCCGGTCTTTTGGGAGTTTTGATGACTTTGGAGGGTTCCGGTTTCGTGACTTCCTTCTTCGGGGGTGCGGCTTTCTTAACAATGGCTGGGGGCTTTGCTGAGACCAACACAGGACTCAATGGCTCCACGGCGGGAGGCTCAATTTTTTTGTTAGGCCTTGGAGTTGACGCTGTGGGATTTGGAGTCCATCTGGTACCACTTCCAGTCTTGAATTGACGTACACCTGGGGCTATTGGTGTGCTTGGTAGCGTTGGGCGATGTTTCGGTGGCGGATGTTGTTGAGTATTGGAAGCCACAGGTTTTGGGCCCTGGTTAGCATTATAAGGCGAGTTATACTGTCTATTGTCCGGAGGAACCAAGGCTTGAGCTTGAAATTGTCCTCTGGGATCTGAAGATGGAGATTGAAACTGGGGAGGATACGGACCAGAAGCCACTTGGTATTGAGGACTTTGAAATGGTTGTTGGCCACTATTTTGAGGTTGGGGAGGTCTTTGCTGCTGCTGATACTGCATTGGATAATTCGCAGGAGGAGCTTGCATTGGCTGTGGGGTCATAGGAGACCCAGATTGAGGCCGGTACTGTTGTTGACCGGCAATATCCGCCAAAGCATCAAGTGGTAAAGATGGCGAGCCAGGAGATTGACGCATACCATTGGGTGGTGGAAGAAGTATCCCATGTGGGTGTTGGGTATTTAGAGGGGATGGAGATGATGGGACATGGGGACGAGGAGAAGGTAATCCATGTGGTGCCGAGAACGATCCACGTGAAGGTGGGTGTTGCTGTTGGTATTGTGGGGTATTGAACTGCTGTGGTTGACCTTGTGGTAGGAATTGGGGAGGCTGTTGATGTGTTTGGGATGAGGGTTGAAATTGTGGGGGAAATTGAGGTTGTGGTTGGAATTGCTGTTGAGGACTGGGAGATTGATACTGGGGATGGTGCTGTTGCTTCTGATGTGGTCCATATGATGGTGGCTCCCATGTCCAAACATTGGCTCCTGGATGTTGCAGTCCTGAGGGCGGTTGTAAAGGAGCCGGGCCTTGTTGTGGATGTTGATTTTGCCCGTTATTTCCTGGCCGTGATACATTTTTTACAGGAGGACGAATGGTTTGTGGGCCATTTTGCACCCTGGTATCTGGTGCCTGAGTGGTAGGTGGAGGAACTGGGGAGATAGCTCGAGAATTCAAAACATCTGTGATTGCCAAACCCTCTGGTTTTCCATCGTTTCGTGGAGATGGTGAGATTTTTGGAGATGCTTTCGCTTGGGCCAACACAGGAGAGGCTTTTATCACAGCTTGTGTTCTCTGTACTTCCACAGGTCTGGGTTTTGATTGAGGTGGGGGCGTTGGTGTTGGTACAGCCGTAGCTAGTATTGGAGTTGTGCCATTCGTCCTTGGTTGAGTTGGTGCGGGTGTTACTGTCCCATTTCTACTCGCAAGCTCACGCTCCTCTCTCAATATTCTCTCATCCCATTCTCCCCTCTCAATTTCCGCAATTTCCCGCTGGACCCGAGCATAGTTACGTTCTTCTTCTCGTATTTCCGCTATCATGCAGTCCCGATATCGTGCGTACAGCTTGTTCACCAGTAACGGTAACTTTTCGTCGTGTTGCTGAATATCCTTGAGCGAAGGTAGTGGCGGACTGGGTAACTTTCGCTTCTTCGACCCGGCCTGCGTGCCATCTTCTTGTACGTCCTGATCCTGCCCCTCCCTCCTCACTTCCTCATGCAATAATCGTACATAGAGTTGGCGCAACGCATCCACGCTCAATCGCCGGGCATCGTAAGTCTCAGAGTCCCTCACTAAATGATTGTTGGTCAACAGACCGGAGATTCGAAGGAAATCATCATCGCGCGTGCCAAATTCCAAGAGGGCTTGGAAGAGCAATAATTGTTCGAGGGGGGTATATGAAGATGGGGAGGGTGATGGCGAGTGCGAGTGGTTTACATTTGGGTTGGGCTGTGCGAGCGTGGAGGAAGGTGTAGTATTCATGCCCCGGTAGGCTTCCCGCCAGCGATCAGGGTGGGTGGTTGATTCACTGGCAATAGCAGAGGTCCCGTCGACCGCGCGAGCAACGAGGTGAAGGGGAGCCACGACGACGAGGTTTCCCAGCAAACGCCGTCAAATGGGAGTTGGCCGGCCGCGAATTGTGGTAGGGCGTGCGATGCAGCATTTAGAATCCTGAGGCGTCGCAAATCATGAGGAGCGTCGTGTCGTGTCTGTCGTGTCGTGTCGATGAGATGAAAGTCGTGATGTTGGGTTGGTGTTGATGATGGAAAAGTCGCGCGCATGGAATTGGCTTCCTCGATGATGGTTCGTGGTGGAGTGGCCCCCCCGAAAGGTGCGATTAGTAGAATCACGTGGTACCAGCGACGGGAAGCTGAACGACTGGAAGCGGTCGGTAGGGATTAAAATATGTTGGAAATTAAACATTGCAGTCATTGTCTGCATGGAGATTGTTGGAGAAACATAATACATAAACGGAGGGGGATCTATCAAAAAAAAGTATTTTGTAGATGGGAGTACCCAAAACCTCGATTTACCCCGGAAGTGAGATCTGGAACAATACTTTGTGAAAAATAAAAGATGTTGAGAAGTGTGCTATTCTTAACATTAAATACAAAATAGGAGGTTGGATTCTACGTGAACATAAATTAGAACACTGATTTTTCCACAGTAGAGGGGTATTCGTGCTTCAACGGGTTTTTGTACCTGTGCATAGCTATTTAGTATCACAACGATGTCTCTCAATCTTACTGCCTTTTTCTCCAATTCTTCATATTTGTCTGGAATCCTTCAAACCATAAGAAGCTGTCCACATGAAAGAGAGAAGCCTTTAAGTCATTCCTTGAAGATTGTCTCTGATTCAGTGGTTCTTGAAACCTGATATCGATCTAGTTTTGAAGAAGAATCTTCTTGAGAATAGAAGAAGAACGGGTGTAGTTTCCAAGCGTTAATCTATTGTTAATCTATTGTTTAATTAAATTAGCGAGGTCATTGTAAACAGTCACGAAGACGAACGAAAAAGTTCGAGAATTCCTATCAAGATATGGAAAAGCTGTTCCCCATCAAGCTTCAAACTTCCGTACCCGCTAGCAAAGTGAAGCTACTGTACTCCGGACTCTGTACCTCCGCTCATAGGCTCGTACCCCGATGCATTAGCACCGGCAGTAGGGGTGCCTACCTAGGGCTAGGGTCTTACCACAGGTGCAGCAACGTACGAAACGGCATCCAGTACAATACAACAACGATACTTCATCCTGACCTTTCAAGATCTGTAAGACTCGTGAAATAGCAAGTAACATTCTTTCAAAATTCTTGTAAGGCTTTCTTTTCCACTGTGAATTCTACCCCCTGACTAACCGAACGGACGCCCATGAGGTGGGCAGCTCCCAAGGTCACTCACTCGCTAGAAGACTCACCCTCACCCTCACCTTCACCCTCACCTTCACCTACCCTGTGACAGGCTGACAGCTCACCGGCCCATCAGGCTTCAAGAGCAAGATCATGCGTTTAGCCTTGCTGTAACTTCGCCCACTTCGCTCACCAAGCATCAACCCTCCATGACCCCTCTGCCCCTTTTTCCCTTCTTTTCCAGAGAGTTGCGTGTACCTCGAATTGTGCATCTGGACTACGCATAAGGGTGATGAATTACGAGATCAGCTCTCTTTCCCAATCCAGCCTCGGGCATTTTCAGGGCAATTCTAAATCACGCTCCACTCTGCCTACAGCTAGGTACTCACTCGTACCTACAGCTTCAACAGCATTTCTGGACCAGGCTGACTGCTTGACTGCCGTACCTGATTCACGACCCCCTCTGACCCCTTATTTTCCCAGTCCCAGTAATACTCAACCCTACCTCGCTAGCCTCGTGGTCCGAAAGACATTCACACAGCCAGCACTTCCACCTCCAGCTGCACATCAAATTCAAGGGATTCCCTTCCCTCTTTTCTTTCCCTTCACCCAACCCAACCTAATCTAACCTAACCTCCTCGAGTCCTTCTACTCTAAATCAACCTCCTACCTACCTACTACCTAGCTCCTCCGTCTACAACTCTCCTAGTACACGACCTCAGCTTCAACTTAATTCCCCCCGCCTTCACCAGATTGACCATGTCTACCACCAATACCACCGCAATGTCAGACGAGGAGATGGATCGCGACTGGAAGCCCTCAGCAGTCCGTCCCCAATCGTACGTCCAGCACCCTAAAGCTCCCCAATCGCATCATCCACGCGCAATACTAACCTTCCCACCCCTCCAGAACCATGGCGCGCTCCTTCTCCCTCGCTCTCAATGACCTCTTCAAAATCGACAACAGCGTCGCAGACCTAGACGCCGCAGTCTCGGAAAAGTAAGCCCCCCCGAGAAGCTCTCCCCAACCCCATTCCCTTCCCCCTCCTCTCCCCCAAATACCAACCCAAACGCCTCTCTTACTCCCTCCAGAAAAAAAGCAGTCTCCACCCAAACCTCCGAACTCGAAGCCCTCGAAGCACGCCTAAAAGCCACCGAAGAACGTCTAGCAGCCAAACAAGCAGCAGGCGGCATATCCCCCCTCCCCTCACGATCCAACTCCTCGGCCTCACCGCGCCAACGTTCCTCCTTGAACGGAGATACCTTTAATAAATCTCCCACCTCTACGGAGCTACCCAAGAGTCCTCTAGCCACGGAATTTGCAACGACGAGAGCTATAGATGGATCAACCCAACGACCAGATCTGCCGAAGGGAAAGAGTACCTACAGCACCCCACCCATTCCCGGGGCTCTCCCCCCCACGCCCGGTCCTAGTGAAGGTGAATATGGAACCGATTCCGAATACGTGGTTATTGAGCCTGCGATGGACAAAGAAGAGAGTGCTGACCGTGGGATGAAAGATGGAGAGATAGCTCCCGCCAAACCATAAGACACCATACCACAACACACACCAATTGAGGAATTAGAAAGGGGACAGGTGAGGTGAGGGGAAATTTAATTTTTTTAGGGCATTCATATCATGGCGTATGGCTTCTTTGTTTTGCTCGGCTTTGCTTTGTTTGTGCAGCAGGCTTTTGAAGTTTGGCCTGTGACAACAATTTTCTTTTGGGATGATACACTCGTTGGATAGATGGGAATTTTTCTCTTTCTGACTAGGTGTTCTTTTTTGCTCACACTTTACTTCCTTTTTATGGCGGGGGTTTTTGTACATATGGTTTGCAATAGATGCTTCTATTCGAGGTTCCCCTTGTGTGGGTAATCTCGTATTTATTTATCTTCATGTTTCGAGAGCTTATTTTAGCACGTATATATGCATGTAGTATAAAGGAGTAGACATAGACGTCATTTATATAAAAGTATCTTTCGATTATATTTTATATATTTATTAAGTAAAACCAGGGATATAAGTAAACTTATAGGTCTATAAGAATATATAAACAATTTTATTAAAAAGTTTTTCTATAGAAGTCTTTTCTTATCTATACTATTTAGAAAAAGAAATAGAGATAGAATAACCTCTTACTTACTCTTATTTAGAATTAGTAAAGAGGTAGATTATATATTATAATTATCTATATATTTAATCTTATCTTCTCTTCTCTTTAATAAGATACCTCTCTATTTACGAAAAAAATTAGTATCTATAACTATTTCGAATTTCTATTTTAAATACTTTAATAAATTCTATTTCTTAGTAAGAGTAGTATTAAATTTTTACTAGAGTATCTATTCTTAATCTTTAATTTTTCCGACTATAGTCTATATTTATTTTAAATAACCTTTCTATTTTCTCTTTAGATAATTATCTAGTCTATATCTTTCGCTCTATATTATACTATATAGTAAAAGATAAGTTCTTTATCTAAAGGAAGATATAATTCCCTAGAGGATTTTTTTAGAGAGTTTAGAGGATTTAGAATTTTTTTTTAGTTATTTTTTTAGAGGTAACATAGTTTACTACCGAGCGACGTATATCACCGAGCGATGTACTTTTCTCTACTCTACTTCTTATAAACTTTAAGACGCGTTTTTTCAACTATTTATTATAGAAATTTAAACCTAAGAAGCGTGAATTATTCTAGCTATCAAGGCTATTCGAACGTCTAAAAAGCTAAGTAAACGCTCTATAGTAAAGATCTACAAGGTCTCTAAAGTAACACTTTAATATAGAATAACTAGCTAAACCTATTACTCTAAAATTAAAGCTAATTGTTATAAATTAAACAACTTAGAGGAGAACATAATTATTTAATATATACTTGATCTAGATTTAAGAGGATTTACGCCTTGTCTAACTAGTATTAAAGATATAGCGAATCTCTTACTTAAATCTTAAGAGGTACTATACGTTAGTAAGAACTAGGCATATCAATTTATTCAACGATAACCAGAGTTAAAGACACGTTTTAATCACGTTTACGACTTCTAAAGAGCCTTGTACGAAGATCTAGAGCTCATTAGCACGTAGTATCAACTAGTTAAGAATATACAAGCGAAATATAGTATTATAGACCCCCTCTACTGATATTAACCTTTAGGTCTCACAGACTCCTTCCTTATAACCTAACTAATACTCTTTTATAGACAACATTAGTTAAGAATCGGATTACACGTCATTAAGGAAGCTCGCTAACCTCTATTTTCTAGACAGTAGCTACATTAGCTAAGGGTATAGAGCTATTAGCTCATAAGATAACTTTATTATTAGCCGAAGTCTATACCCTTCGTAAGGCAAATAAAGTACTAAGTAAACGCTAGAGGGCTAAAAAGACTCGGGCCCGTTAAGGGGGGGCACTTACTATAGAGGATACGTAGGACGTATTAGCTCAGAAGGAAGCAGAGGAACAGGCTCGACGCGACAAGCGCTCTGAGGAGGGTAGGCAAAAGGAGGGGCAGCCGTCTGGGCGACGATGTAGTACCTACAGGAAGTCTAGTCATAATACACCAACTTGTTAAGAGGCTGTAGATACTTCTAGTTCATCAGATTCAGATTTAGATTAATTAATATAATATGTTGTGATTATTTAATTTTACCCTTTAGGTGGCAGGGTAGGGGAAAGTGCGTCGCTCGGTGATATACGTCGCTCGGTGGTAAACCACGTTAGTATTAATTTATTATAGTACTATTTTAGACTATCTAGTAGTAAGTTTAGAATATTAAATAATTTATTACTTTTATATAGAGTAATAATATTAATTAAAAGAAGTTTTTACTAAATAGTAAAATCTACTAGACTCTAGATATCTAGGTATAGTACTAATGATTTTCTCCTATTTCTAAAATTCTTCTACTCCTCCTCTCCTTATAGTTCCTTTCTTCTAGACTCTATCAATAAATCCATCTACCTACACTAAACCACTCACTTATCATCTACAACCACTTTCGCCCCCTCCGGTATCGGGACTTCAGCAGCATTCAACAATAAATCAGTATACAAGTACGACCCAGTGAGATGAACGACAGCTAGTACACCCTCTCTACCAAATACCCTAAGAGCTTTCTGATGGCTCTCATTTCCCAAAGGACCACGGAGTTGTACTAGTTCAAGGGTTAAATTATAACACATTTCCTATTAAATAACAAGTTAATCTCAACTTTTCCACACCTCCATCCCTCTCAATCAATCAATCCACAAGAGAACCCCCATAACAACAAAACAAAAAACCCTTTAAAATAAAAATTAAAATAAAACAAACCTCCCTCCCCTCTCCCGCCCCCCTAACCCAGTGCCTTAACCTCTCCTCTCCCAACATAAACCCCACATCTCCCACCACCCTCGCACACGCACACAACCCGAATTCACCTCCAATCCGAACGATTAAAGCTCAACGCAGCCAGAATCGCCTCTCCCTTTCTCGCAGCGAAAGTTCGGGGTGATCTAGGTTGCTGCTACGTGGGGGGGGGCGAAGGGACCGATGAAGGCGCCTTCGCTGTTTTTGAGGGAGAAGTTGTTTTGGCTGTAGAGGGTTGTTATGAGGGTAGTGAGGGTTGCGTAGGAGGTTGCTTGGGAGGGGGGTTGTTGGGGGGAAAATCGTGACCTCTTTTTGGGGGGATTTTTGGGTTGGATTTTTGGGTTGGATTTTTGGGTTGGGTTTTTAGGGGGGTTGATATTGTAAGACAGGTGGAAATTTGAGAGGGAAAATGGAAAAGGGAATGAAAGATCTTTCTTTTGTATACTTATTTTTCTTTCTTTCCCCCACTTAGCTTCCTTTGATGTACATGTGGTACGTTGGTTGCGGGTTGGTTGGTTATTGAGGAAGGTCGGATTATATACTTGTGTTCTATCGGTGGAAAGAGGGGAGGATTAGTTTCACTGATCCTTCACTAATTCGTCGGATGTACGACTACGTGGTTTTCAGTGGATGGTTACTTGTACCCGCTACCCAATTAGGTATAGGCAGTCGTTTTCCACCCTTATTTAGTTACTCTCTTGTCATTTTTGTGGTGGGAATTGAGTTGAGTGGCATGTCGCTTGCATATTATGGGTATTCCACTCGGGCCATAATGTATGCGTGTTGGACATGGAAAACTTGTTATCTACATCATTAATTTAAATCTCCTTACCTAGCTCCCCGTATGATTTCTCTTTAAACTCAACAGTCATTCCTCTCTATCTCTAACAACATCCATCATCAGCGTCAAGTTTATACCTAAACTCTCCCTTTGTCTACATATATCATACACTTATTTTCAATATTCACTTAGTAGAAATTAATGACCGCGCTATTTACTAAATACTAGTTAAGAGAGATTAGAGAGCGTAATATAACTTCTCATTCTATAATGACAGTCTAAGTAACCCGACTATCGTAGATTAAGAACTTATCCTTTTAAAAAATTTATTTCCGTTTAAACTTTCTAGTAGTTTAGTTTGATTAGCTTAATCACTCTAATCTAAGAACTTACTAGTTATATTACTGTTATATTTTATCCTTAATATTTTTGTAAATCCAAGAGCTCTATATAACTAACATATTTACCCTACATATTACTAACAAGTCAGTTTAGTCATTAAATTCACTAGACTTACTTACTACTAGATAGTCTCAAGTAATAAAACAATAGTCAATTCCACAATTAGTAAATTGATCATACCAACTCTACTATAAGATCACCGAGGGAAAAGCACTGATCACTTCACACAACACAAAAATAAGAGCATCAAAATTGTAAAACAGGTTTCAGTCTCTCGCAAATAAATGCCCATGCCCCGAACTCCTACTAATGCGAGAAAGAGAGAGAAAATCTACATCCCAACCACGAGCATCAATCCATATCCAACACTAATAACCACCAACAGCGTCAAAATACTAGCCGGCACCCCCCGACTAATAAAGTGCTTAACCTGCAAATACCGCTGTCCAGTCTGTGAATCTTCCATCATGATGGCCGCTGTATCAAAGTCAGTTTCCTTCTCATACTAAAAAAAAGAAAATAAGAAATGTATTTGACTTACTCATATTAGGGAATCCACTTGTAGGAAGTCCCATGGCAGCACTACACATCAACGCACCCCCCATAACCAAGAGATTGGGATGTGGTTCCTCCATTCCAACACCCACGCTATGCACCAGCGGAAGAATAATCAATGCCGCTACAGTGTGACTGATAAAGGTAGCAACCACCAAAATCAAAGATGCGAAGACGACTAAGACGCCGTACAAGGAGAAGCCCTCGACTTCTTTGGTAATGGCGCCGGCAATCGTGTGTAGAAGTCCCGACGAGTTGACAGCCTTTCCGAGGGATAAGCCACCAGCGGCAAGAATGATGATGGTCCATAGGAAATTGTTGAAATCTTCTTTAGTAAGGATTCCCGTTCCGAAGAAGAGGACGAGGGGTATGATGGCGACGACACCCATATCGCCAAACAGCCATTCCAACTGGTGACTTACACACCATAAGATAATAGTGCCCAAAGTAACCAGGGAAATGAACCATTGCACACCAGAGAACTTATCCTTGACCGGTCGAATTGGGACAATGGTTGTCCCCTTTCCAGGCTGGAAACTGACGAGGAGAATGACCCAGATCAAGAGGATGGAGATGATACCTACAGGGATAACGATAAAAAACCAGATACCCCAAGAAGGCTGGGGTGTCATAATCTGAAGCGCAACAATATTCTGGGGTGAGGCGATAGGTGAGAGCATACCGCCGATATTGGAAGCAAGGGCAATGCCAAGAATCAGAGCCTTGGACATTTGGGAATCCGCAGGTAGATTTCGTAACATTGGCTGTTGGTGTTAGCCAAGAAACAATGTGCAGGTGATGAGTATACTGACCTGAATAATCGAGAAGCATAACACAGGCGCTGCAACGTTACTAATCCACATACTTGCAAAAGCAGCCACAAACATATTGGCCACAAGAACGGTTCTTGGTCTTGTGCCAGCCCTACTGAGAACGAATGTTGCTATCCGCTTTGCAATATCGTATTTGGATAATGCAGCAGCTACAGTAAAACCTCCAAGAAGGAGCATAATTACTGGTGTCCACATGGCAGCAAAGATATACTTGGTTGCAGCACTGGCATCTAGTCGGTGGTGGGGCTTGTCATCAGAGCGGACAACTCTCAAAACGACGCATAGGAAAGGAATGAGAAGAGAAGTCACGAAGAGAGGAATGACCTAGTGACATTTAGTATATGTGATTCAAAGTAATCAGAAGAAAACTCACCTCTGTAGCCCACAACAGACTGACAAATACTAACATTGCCAAGCAATTTTGTTGTTCCGTTTTCTTCATGATAGGAATATAGAGCAGGATGAAGAAAATCACAACGATAGTTATTAGTGTAAGCATAGTTGAGCTAATCAACCATGATGGTAATCTGATTCTTCCAACGGGTGTTGAAAGTTCTTTCGTCTCAGCAGCATCTAGATCGTCTCCTTGAAGTCGAGCCTTGGCAGGATCGTTGTCTTGTCCCAACAGGGTTCTTCTCAGACCCATATTCGCAGCTTGAGCTTTTCGTTCAATTCCAATCATTTCTCTCCAGACGGTATTTCGTTCCCACACAACATGCTCTCGTAGATGTAATCTCAATTCCTTCTTGGCCAAACCAACATCGCCTTGCGTGACGACCGAAGCATATGCCTGTTCCATCTTCAAAATATTTTCCTCGACATGCTTGATGGTTTCCGGGCGGAATGGGTAGGCAGGTGCTACAAATTTCTCGTTGTACATGGATTTGAGATGTCGGTCGAGGATTTTGTCGTACTTTTTTAGTACCTTGGTGAAACCCGTCTTGTTAAGCTGGATGAATGATTTCAACTCGCAGAGTTGAACATAGAGACTGATTGCCCGCTTTTTCAGAGTGATGCCAGAGGAATATAGCGTAGACATAGCTTGCTCGGCATAATCGTCGTAGTTCTGACTGTTCCGCCTAATTGATTTGTTGAATTCGGTGGAGCCCAGCATGTTCTCTCGACTTGCGTTTCCATCATATGGAGCACTCTTGGTTCGATTCAAACTTGCTCTTGATTTCTGCAATCCCGTGGTTTCGTCATCATCGGAGCCGTCATCACTATCCTCCATGCCTTCATCTATCGATCTGTTTATTGTGCTGGGCCTTCGAGCCTTTTGGAAACTTTTGAAAATGCTGCCTGTTCGAGGACGATCGCTTCGACCAGCCCCATTCCCCCTGAGATCTCCTGCACCATCCTGATCTTGGTTCTCGTTTTCGTATGAAGCCTCGTCCTTGAGGAAATCCGACACCTCGCCATAAATTTCTAGCTCTTTGATTTGGTAAAATGACGAGATTTTCTCGAGTTCGGCATCGAGTGCTTTTAGGAAAGCTGGATCCGGGTTGTCGGATTGTATGAGGGGGGAACCTTCAGCATCTTCTTCCCCAGCAGTTGGGCGGTGGACGTTCTTTTCAAGCTGGTATATTCTGGAAATAATCAGTCCACAGCTTCACAAGATTTTCCCCCGCGGCACGGCAGAGAGGTAACACTGGACACTGGCACAATGCAAGGGACAGAACCAAAAGTCACCTACAGCTTCTTGAGGTTGCTATAAGCAATGTACTTGCTGCTCCAATCGGGCACAGCATTAAATTGAATGCTGTGCGAGAACTTCATCTCGTCCTCGTGGTCTAACCGTCGCCTTTTTTCCGCCCGCTTGGCTTTGTGTTGACGTTGCTTTGCGGTGGCCTCTTCGCGATGTTGGATGTCGGTGTAGTCGACTAGTTCGTACGATTCGTTGGACCCGGCGGGGTGGGTGTGAATATGATGATTTCCCAAAAATGCAGAACTCGAGCTACTCCCTCCTCCTGGTCCTTCCACCTTGGTTGTGGCACGATTACTCGTCGCCTGGGGCGGAATCAAGTTGGGCTGATATGGAGAGGAGGGATTCGGGGGAGGGATTGAGGAGTCTATGGTGAAGACGGATCTGAATTCAAGAAAGATGCAGGAGAGGCAGAGGCAGACAATTGCATGACTGGCAAAAAACTAACTGGGACTAGGTGGTCGGTGGTGGTGGGTCAGAAGGCGCTGGCGATTGTGAATTTCGACCAACCTCACCACCTCCCGTCAACTCAGGTTCCAGGTTTGACCCGCTGTGCCCGCGAAAATGACGGGAGGTTTGCACCACCCACCACAGCAGAACTGTGGCTCGTGCCTGTGGCTTAATTCCCGTAGTTGAACCTAAAATAGCCAATAAATGGGGCACGCTTCAAAGCAAGGTTTTTTGATTCGTCGACTCCAAAGTTCACCTTCCCGCGTACTTTTGAGAACAGTCCAAATTCACCCCCACCAACTATCACGAGCTCAACTCACCCCACGACTTCCAAGACAACATCAACACACCACAATACATCATACATCATTTCTCCTCCACCGATGACCTTCCACTGTCTCACGGATATATCTGCCGGGAAACATGTTTCATGGAAGAGAAAGGTGAATAAATTAATAGGCACTTTAAACGAACTCTTACACTATTCTCCTTGACAGCAGAATCTCGCATATCTATACCTCATAAATTTGTATTTCCTTCCAATAACCTTCCCCTGTCTCGAATATATAAGGTTGTCGTTCAAAGGGGACACCATCGCTATTCAGCCTTTTCTCAGGAACATCACAAGATATACTACATATACAGCATACACTTTGTTTTAAGACCTGTATAACTGCGAGGCAGATAGATATGGTCAAATTCCATCTCGCCTTCTATTTTATCTTCTTGCTGTTTCGCCATTCCTTTGGCTGGGAGTCGTATTAACAAAGATCAAGACCTGAACACGAATTCTTCTTTTCACCTTCTTCAACATCGGAATATAATTTTGATAACCACATCTCATAAGAGAAGGGAGCTGGAATCTACAAACACCGCCATCTATGGCCGGATGAAGTATCCGCGGATATTCTTCTAGAGGATATAGTTGAAATACTAAAGCTAAATTCCCAATTCTCGAGGTTTTCTCAAACAATACCTATCTATGAATTCTCCTAGATTTCGTCCGACAAAGGGAAAGGTAGGTGTTCGCATGAGAAACACCTTCTCTTACTCCATCCCTTAGCATTCCCTTGCTTTTAGAAAGGAGCACACTATTTTCTCCCAAGCTCCCTGGTTCTGACTTCCGTCAAGTATCACCTGAAAACTAATAAATTCCTGCTTTATCAAATTTCTATTTTCTCCACTCGAAAGTTCATGATGGGAAGATCAGGTAAAATCACACATCAAAATCATCTCGAATCCTCGAGTCTTTCACTTGCTATTTCACTATTATTTTTCAAGCTCCTTTTCAAAACCTAAGTCTTCATCTGACCCCCCCCCCCCCCCCCCCCCCCCCAACAAATCGGGAACCTAAATCAGGAATACAAATCGGGAATCTCCTCCCTCCTTTCCTCAAGCCCTCAGAAGAAATTTAGCGGTCCCTTAAAACATCAAGATACAAGGTACTCAACTAGACGAGGAATTTACAATTGATGCATGAAAGATCCACGTTCTTGGCTCGGGACTCGAGTTACGTTGTAGGGGGGAGTGTTGATCCGACCTTCTTTTTGAATAGTGGGGGAAGTGTTCACGGGCGCAATTTTACAAGTACTTCGTGCAAATGATGAAATGCTTTCCTGAAGGGGACACAAAATTGTCGAGGCATGAGCTATGTGGTTTTATTTTTACCTCTTACTTCCTATGTGGATGTTGACAATTGTTCCTGGTAAGATTGGGAGATTAGGGTCTTATTGTGGGAATCTGGTGTTGGGATCTGGAATCTCTCTATTGGTATAGAAAAGATTTGAAACGAAGCGAGGGGGTGGGGGTCTTGAGGGGGTTACTGGTATTGAGTGAGAGCTTCAGAAGAGGGAGAAGTCTTTCTTTCTTTCTGTCAATTCCTTTACTCGTATGTCAACTGCATTTCTGTTTTTGTTATCATTTCCTAGCTGTGTTTTGTCGTGAATAAGTGGGATAAGGTGTTATGATTGGCATAAGCACATTAGCAACTCTGCTGCTGTCATACGTCCGCGTGATTACCTAGATTTCGATGTTCCGAGTCTTTCACTGCTGTTGGTTGTCTTGAACTTTTGGGAATGTTTGTCTTGAGTCTTTGTGTTTCCAAGTCGCGGACCGGTGGTATCGAGCATCGATTTTCGATTTTCAATTTTCAGAGAACTTCCATGTCCTTCACTATATAACTCTCGAATGGAAATTAGAGGCTTTTCTTGGTTGTTTTCCCCTTCTGTTTCGATGTTCTTCATACTCATAGCCATCTGAAGAAAGCTTTTGGTAGTGATCACAATTTTGGCAAGTGATTAAAGGGTGAGTTTTACCTGAAAAGAGTCTGTCTTACAATATCCAATTGCACAATTCACATCCCATCCCAAATGGAACGCCGTATCGATGATCACGAGAATAATTTCCAGAACTAGAGTCGCTACACTCGATTTGGCACCTAAGTTGTCCCGAACCACAGTTTTATTTTGTTTGGTATGAGATGGTGATCATTAAAGCCAGCATTGTTTTCAACACCAAAACCCTACTGTAGCATTAGCCAAGGAAGCTATTAAATCACGCTAAAGAACAGGAGAGAAGCGGGATTTTACTTTGTAGTGAACTTAGTGAACTTAGTGAAGTCGGGTACTTCCAGGTTGCTTTCCATTGCCTACAAAGGTGGATACGGTACCTTGTAATGGTTGCAGGCGCAGTCGAAAAGACAACCTGGAATGGTCCCCCTTGTTAGGACAGATTAGCTGCCAAACCAAGTCAAGTAGCACGTGATTCAATATTTGGCCCCCAAAGTGGACGATGGAAATCTGCATCTATCCAGAAGAAGAAAGTGGGGAAGAAGAAAGTGGGCGGTTTCTGAGCTGCAAGCTTCATGGACCTTGTTGTGCAATGCAATTTTGGGTGCTTCAAGATTGACAGTTCGTGCACGAAGGATTCATTTGAGCATGTTGGTTGTATTTGGGCATGAGATTGTCGATCAATTGTTTTTCGTGATCGTGAGGTTTTACTTCATTATTGAGCACGCGATACATCGGTTGAGGAAGATTTGGTTTTTCTCTCTCATTCTTTTTCATTCTTTCTTCTTTTTTGGGACGAAAATCTATCTGCCGTTGACCAAGTCTTGCAAGGAAGAAGTTCTCTCGAATCCTAAATCCCAGGTTTTGAAGCAGGAGTTTGAAAGATCCCATCTCGTATGTTCACTCCCCAACGACCGCTTCCATTGTTGTTTCATCCTCACAAAACGAGAAAGAGGTCCGTTCCGGAAGCAGGACATTTCTCCGCATTTTTTACTTTTTGTAAATCCATCCGGGATTACTGCGCTGTAGCTGCCGACGACGGTAACCTGGTCAGTGGTGGGTTTTCCGGTACGGCAAAGATCTTCCGCTACCAATGAGTGTTGGTGGATTTGCCGGGTTTTTACGTGATTTTTTCAAGTTGACCTTGGTTTGTGAAATTGGTAGGGTGTATTCGTTCCATCTCTCGCATCTTTGGAAATGTAGGAAAATGCGAAGTGGTTGTTGATTTGGAGGAAGCTTTTCTCACTTATGCGAGACTCTTACTCGCCTTATGGAGAGATACAACGGGCTATTGGAAAGTCCCTCGTAGTTAGCCGCAAGTGTCTCAATCGCTTCCCCCACTGTGCCGTAATCAGATTTTTCTGGGGCCAAATTTTATGTATACTTTGTCATTCCACTACGATTCTGCACTAAGAAACGTAGCGTTGGATTGCGTCCATCTCTTTCGCTACTTCCTGCTTTAACTTTTACCTCATCCCAACGTTCAACCCACTTCATGGGTGATAAGGTGACATAGAGTGGCACTACCCAATTGGAATCACCTTTACTTCGCCTTGGGACGAAGTAACCTTGTGCTTGGCATATGGATATCCTGCCCTTCTCCATATGGCGGTCAACTCCTTCATTGGGCAGCATGAGAAAACCCCGTATTGGCATCCCCATAAATCCACTCCTGTCACATTCTCCTTGTGGATCTCTCCTCTCGCACGAACTTCATTTCACGTTTGGTGCTGGGCAGATCAGGAGATGCCCTGTGGTGTACAGATCTAAAGTTGCTAACGTTTCCCCTGAAGACGTGAAGGCTTCATGAATTTATACTCTGGGTGCGAACGTAGAATTCTGGTTGTCGGGTCGTTTCTTTAACCTTACTGTTCTTTCCATCGTAAAGTGCGGCTTTCAGACGACGAAGTACAAAGCTATTCGAAATGGTTTCCGAGGCAGAGAACTTACAGCCATGGACGACGCAGACTGTCATTGCGGTTACGATTTTGGCGGCGGTCTGTGTTGCTCTTCGATTGCTGTCGAGATACGCGAAGAGACAACCTCTGTGGTGGGATGATTGGATGATAGTGTGGTCTATGGTACTACTTTCCCCAATTCTTTGGTGCAATTTATTTTTACTGACGCCTTATAACAGGTCTGGAATCTCGTCGTCGTAGGCTTCATATTCGGAATGCTTTCCTGCGGAATGGGACTACATGCAGAAGTTGTTCCCATTGCTAAGATCGTTTTGATGGCCAAACTTCTGGTTGTTGCCGAGGTTCTTTATGCTTTCAATCTCGTCTGGACTAAATTGAGTCTGTTGATGATGTATTACCGTATCTTTCGATTCCCGTACTTCAAGAGATGGGCCTATATTATTGGTGCTTTCATCGTTGCTTGGGTTATTTGCGTTACGTTCCTATTCATCTTCATCTGTGTTCCGGTTCAGAAACTCTGGTATCCGGATTTACCTGGGAGATGTATCAACCAGGTTGGAACTTGGATTGCGAACGCCCTCTCGACGATTGTTAGTGATTTAGCGACTTTGATACTTCCCATCCCCCAGGTGTGGAAGTTGCAACTCAAAACCACGGAGAAGATTGCCATTACTTGTGCTTTCGGTCTTGGTAGTTTGTAAGTTCCCTCTTGCTATTCATGCGCTTCATGATCTTCGTACCCTCTCTGGATGAAAGCTTACCATACTTGTGTAGCGTCATCTTCGCATCCGCCTACCGTTTCTCGGTCCTCTTCTCCTACAGCGCCACGGACCCAACATACACACTCGCCCATACAGTCGGTTGGACAGCAATAGAGATGTCTGCCGGTATCGTCTCCGCCTGTCTTCCAACCATGGGCCCAGCCTTCCAATTTATCGGTAAAAAATGCGGGTTGAGAGCACCGTCACCCACACTCGGATCAACCAATGTCTCCAAGAGTGGCTTATCCAGCAACGGACGAATAGTCAATGATATTTCAAGTCACCATGGAGGAACAAAGAGACATAGTCAGGGAGCTTTCCATTACCTCCCTGATGACTCGAAATACGTTGGCTCAGAGGGGAGTCGCACGCCAGTAGATGATGATTTGAGACCAGTACACGGGGCTTACACTACGGCGAATGCATCGGGACGAAGGGCGGACAGCTATAACGCGGACGAGGTTCCGTTGAACAGTATTGCTGTACATAAGAATTTTACGCAGGTTACGACTGAAGGGAGGTAAAGAGGAATAAAAAGCGGCAGCCATCACTGGGAATTCAAAAGTTAGGGATAATGTAAATATAGAATGTTGCGTATATTGGACTGTATATTAGACTGAGTTGAAGACACTCGAAAAAAACATTCTTTCTCAATCATGTACCGTCTTTTAACAAGTGCCGGCATGCTGAAGAGAACGGGCTTTTCCTATTAGTTTGGAATCGGGACGGCCCGCTAATTTGTGGTAAGACATTTTCCTCCGCTATGGACGGCAGCTAATATTGAAGTCTGAGGGTTATTAACGCCACTATTGAAAACCCGGTCAGAAAGGAAGAAACAGTTTCTATATATGTACTACTTACTCTACTCTGGACCTATATGACAGGAAAATCTATTTATACTTGTTAACCAATTCCAAAAGAGCAGCATTGACCTCAACAGGGTGTGTAGCATTGAGATAATGAGCTCCTCCTTCCACCATGGTGACTTTAGCATCCTTGGATGAAGTGAACAACTTGATTTGTTCATGCTGAATCTTTGTTGAGTATGGAACATCCTCAGTGCCCTAGTAATTGATTAATAACTGGGCTTTGAAAAGTGATGATAAATCGACTTACCTGCAGCCAATGAACAGGGCATTTTACACTTCCAAGTCTCAACAAGAGACTGTCTCTTGACACAAGACATATAACTGCCATTCTGGCCTTCTTCCTTCCCTCGTCTCCTTTATATACCTCCTTCAAAGTCTTGGTCCAGAAAGTAGTCAATTCCGGGGTGCCACTGGCTCCGAATCCAATACCACCAACCATCCCACACCACACATCGTCCACGAGAAAATCGGGAGTCGCGGTGGCACTTGTCCACTTCTCGGCAAAGGGTAACAAAGCCGGTGCAGGATCCCAGCATCCCTTTGTTCTCGTGTAGGTAGATTCGGAGTCCATTGACGTTCCTAGCGGCATAACCCCTAGAATCTGCAAAATAAATTAATTAGTGTCGGCAAAAAAACACCACGCACCATCAAAAACCCGCCACTACACCCCCCTAAAAGGAACCACTCACCCTATCAGGCGCCAAAATAGCCACCCTCATAACGATCCATCCCCCCTGACTGGTCCCCAAAGTAAACACCTTATCAATTCCCAGCGCATCCAGAACCTGCAACGCCATGATGGCGGAATCCCAGTACGTGAAGTTCTCGATCGGACAGCTCGTCGCTCCGTGGCCCAAAGGCTCCACGGCCAGTAAGTTCATGACATTGGTGAGCTTGGGGTCCTCGAATTGCGTTTTGTAGAGGGAGGAGGTGGTACACATGGAGTTGATGAAAAGCACTGTTGGTTTGGTGGGGTCGTAGGTGGGGGGTGAGAGGGTGTAACCTGCGGTTATACCGCCCAGATGGGGGACTTTGATGGTTGTGGTTGAGGCCATATTGAGGGTGTTGGTCTTTAGGAATGGGAGGGGAAGAGTGAAGGGTTTGAGAGGGAGGGTTGCAATGTGCTTTAGGGGGGAGGAGAGGATATTGGCTGTTGCATTTCCATGATTGATCCCGGTGTTTCTGCGGCTGCTTCAGGGCACTGTACCCCGCTGACCCCGCTTGTAGGCTGTTTCAAAGCCTGGAAATTTACGATACCGAGGTTTGGAATTCGACGGTGCAATCGGGGTACTTGGAGGAAGCTCTGGGAGTCTAGATATCTCCATTTTCTCCAAGACCGATTTCTGGGGTTGAGAAAGCTTGTAGGTCTTGGCCCTTACTTGAGAGTTCTAATTGACGAAAAAAACTACGTTTCTAGAAAGTATATGTGTCAATTTGGTTTCGCCTTCCTGACTTCTTGCAATCTTCAGGTCATGAAAAAGAATATCCGAACTGTGGGGCAAAACTCTTCGTACCTCGGAAGGCAGCTTTCGAAACTGGAAAAAACTACTTGCTGAAGAAGCACTGTTATAAATGATGAAGCTAAACAAGAACCTGAAAAAAAAGATATAGCAAAGGAAGAGAGAAGCACAGAGAATTAAAACCAAGCGGTGAGAAAAATTCTCTAGTTCCAGCTAATATTAAGCGAGTCGCCTTCGCATTTGCCATTGTGGTTCTCTCCCCATCAGAGATTAGTCCAAAGCTTTATTTGCTATCACCTTGATTCCCCCCTTGTCGACCCTTCCTTAGGAATCATCCTCAACTCCAAACAACCTCCTCTCATCCAAAAGGGTTCCAGGCAATTGCCAACCCACCTCAGTCAAATCATCAATCACCTCCTCCATATCCTCCTCCTCCTCATCATCCCAACTCCCATTCATCCTCCAACTCTGAACCATCCATCCACCACAGCCCTCTTCCTTTTCCGTGTAATACCCCGAGCAAAGCGTACTCAGTGGTCCCAACTGTTTCGTCGGACACCGATAATCACTAACAACATCCGTCTTGATCTCCTGATAATGACAAATCTCGCAGACCCTCAGATTACAGCCTTCTGGTGGTTGCATCTCTTCCCCACAACATTTTGGGAAGGGACCTGCTGGTACACCCATGTAAGGTAGGTTGCGACCGCAATGATAACATTTCCATACTGCTGCTAAACCTTTGTGCTTCGTGTTGGTCGTGGGGTTTGTGAGTAGAGACGGTAGCAGCTTCCTCAAGGGCGAGAGATAGCTGAATTCTGGGACTGCAGGGAGGGGAAGGTTTGGATTCGGGGGTGTTGGTGGTAAGGAGTCGTTTCGTTGGAAGGAGAGAAATGGATTTGGCGCTGGGAGTTTGGGCGAAAGGATGGATTTTAGGGATGGAAGGGGGATTCGTGTCGTTATGCTGGATACTCTTTTGTGTCGAGTTATGGTTTCGGTGGTTTGACTGTTTCTTGGTGAGGGAGCCAGACTTCCTGGTTGAGAAGATGGGGAGTTTTCGATAGGTGGGTCCTGTTCAGCCATTTTGGACACTTTATTGGGATGGAGAAGATGAGAGTATGAGCCTGTGGTGAGATATAGGGAGTTTCACTCGTTGTTGAGGGATTGTGTGAATGAATAATTGAGTGGAGTTTCAGAATAATCAGATGTGACTGAATCATTTACCAACGATAGTTATTTTGGAAGTCTCACTTTATTCACTCACCTTCAAAATCACTGTTATTGCACATGACCATGACGTGTGTATAAATCGCAAGGTCAGAAATGTAATAGTGCCTCATCTGAAAATCTATCTGTTACCTTGAGACATCTTATATCACAAACATGTAAAATTCAGCTCAAGCCAGCACATTTCTTTCAGTATGAAGTTGAATCTGTGCTGACTGAAAGTCTACAAGATATTCCATTTATATCTGTTGCCTATACTAAAACCTTTGCAGCATCATATGTTTTTTCCCTCAAGCTTCCCCTTCTGTGGTTTGAGTGGATGCGTACCTCGTCTCTTCGCTGGGAAATCCTTCTTCAAGATCTCGAAAGGAAGGTGGCATAATTTTGGAAAAGCGATACTCCTCTATAGCTGGTCAAATTATCTATGTCTTGAGATGCGGTCAATGTCAATGAGAACTTATATGTTGCCACTATTACTTGTTGATGATTCACCCAATGGACGTTAAAACTGACAACAAAAACATTGTCCGGGAGATGATATCGGCATGGGTTGTGTTGAATGTAGCTGACATTTTTTGGCGATAAAGAAAAATCGAGTCTGGAGACCTAGTACACAAGTTTTGGCGAGTTATTAAGCAATTCTGGCTCCGGAAGTGAGAAACAACCTCTTTCTGATATCTCTAGCAAGCGAGCAAAGAGAAGTGCGAGGAAATGTATGTCTCGTATTTATCAAAATTAAAGGCAAGCACCATTATCTTCACATGCCGAATGTTTGATACGAACTAAGCTGGAACAGTGCGATGTCCATTGTCCCTGCCCAAATTGCCAAAGACACTGGAAGGGAGTTCAGAGGATAAGACAATGGTGGAGCGAATATATCGAACAGAATAGTGCAACGCTTAATGTCTTCTCGCAAAGTGAGTTCTATAGCTTAATCATTATAAGGTTTTCATTAGAAGCTTAGTTCTCGTAAGCTTGTTTAAACCTTTTCCAAATTCAGTTATAAATTAAGAAAAGCCTTGAAGCTTCACGTCTATATTTCACTTTTCACAAAATTATACTCAGGATCTTTGCGAACCCCCTTCCAAAGCAGATCAAATCTTAAATTTAGATGACTCAACAATGAAAGCATGTAGTATCATTAGTGAAATGGCTCTGGACTCTGGAATCGAGGTGGAAACTAACCGTTTTCTGGGAAACATCATATGCGAGTTAGAGCTTTGCATCGCCGGAATTCCTATCATAAACACCTATTATGGAAACCTTTGGAATCCACGCAAACCCGCGGAGATATATCGCAAAATTTCTCGATTCCGCTTAAGTCTGATTTAACTTTTTGTTTGGTCGTATTATTTCTACAACAGGATGAATTTGCTTTGCTTATATGTTCATCTCGAAATCATGCGACTGGGTATTTATTTTCATCTAGAAGAAGCTGAAAACAAGCCTTCGAATTGTTGTTATAAGATACGCGCGCGACACTTGCCTGGAAATTTGCTTGTGAAAATTTTAAGTGAGCTATGTAACTGACTTGAACTTATTTCCACTTTCACTGAATCAAAATGGGATTAAGGGGTCATGGTGACCGAAATCAGTATCAAAGGCCTACCAGTTCGTGGAACGAGTTCCGGGACTCTTACGCACCGAAGAACTTGAGCCTCAAAACCCACGTATGGACGAAAGGTGATCCATCACTTTTTTAATCTCATACCGTGGTTCCAGTTAAGCTTTACACAGACGTGGACATGTCGACAGGTTGGAAAAATACCAAGGGATTTCCCGACCGCTAATCTCACCGAAAAACATAACGGTGTAGCAGAAAAAATGTCATATTAATCAGAATCCCCCATCATTCAATGACAAACTACCCCACAGCCTCTGCAGAAGCTATCATCTCTTAAAAGAAAAAAGCTACAGGAACATCGAGCTACGTGAAAAGCTAAATAATGTGAAATAATGACCATTCTTACAAGACAGCGGAAAATTTCCGCCTTATTTGTGTGACGGTAATTGGCGATGTTGGGCAGTCTTGGGCTCTTCCGCTGCGGCTGATAAATAGAGTGTTGATAGGTTGATGGCGAGGATTTGGTAGCAAAAAACCAAACCCGCGATGCTATTTGTATGAGAGAATTCAGTTGAAGAATGAGGCTTGCTTTCTGCATACAAAATCAATTGGCTGCTGCGACGTCCAAGAAGCACCAGGCTAAAAAATGGTCACTTTGAAAAGGAGGTGTAGAAAATACCCGAGTTTAGCGTTGCCATTGATGTTGGTAATTACGTGTCTTCCTCTGCCACACCCGAATTTACAAGTTGAATGCATGTCTGTGGCACTGTCTGTACAGCCCTTATTGCGATTTGCTGTGAAATCAAGGCGAAATATTGCTCGGTATTGTTTGGTGCTCAGCACACTTACAATACATCTTTGAATATACAAAAATGGCATGCAGCCATCATTGCAGCTTCGTACCCAATCTCT
This sequence comes from Hymenoscyphus scutula, assembly GCA_001399465.1. Classification (NCBI taxonomy): domain Eukaryota; kingdom Fungi; phylum Ascomycota; class Leotiomycetes; order Helotiales; family Helotiaceae; genus Hymenoscyphus; species Hymenoscyphus scutula. The sequence continues at coordinate 88,151 of LKTO01000035.1, read as the reverse complement.
TGTCAACGTTCGGCGGTGTAGTTGATGAAGGTTCCTTTTGAGTATCAACACAAATCTAAACATGCGTTGGGTGCAATTGCATCTTGATCTTTCGAGCCCAAGGAAGAAATATAAGAAGCCAATATGATTGCCATGGAGTCAATTTTTTGCCAGTTTTGTTTCTGTTGTACTCGAAAAGCACCCAAGAAGCGGAATCCATCTCACTCGTTTCGGTCGTGTCGATAACAAGCATTCAAACAAAGGTTGGTGCCCTCCCCCCCCCAAGATAGCATTGCTCGAGCTGTGCTAATTTCTCTTCCAGCTTCGCCTAGTGATTCCGAGGTTTGCCAGATCTCCCACCAGTCCCTTTCCTTCAATGTCTCAATCTCCGGATGATGGAAATGTTCGCCAAGGGGCCAAAAACACCACCGCCACCCCGTAAGTTAAACAATAGAAATAACAGAATGGCAACTAACAAAACTTGGAACAAATAGTTCACAAGAACTCGTCTGGAAAACAACTTGGGCTGACGAAGAAATTCGAACATACGAGGCGGATGCGCACAATCCTAATTTCAGGAACGATCCAACCACCGACCTGGAGGCTTCGACGAATTCCCGTGAGCGGAAGAAAATAGCTGTTGGAAAGCGCCGGGCGGCAAGGATGCTGAAAAAGGTTGGAGACGTATAGCATGTGGAGTTGATTGAGGAAGAAGTCAACGCACGAAGCTGCGCCATTTCTGAAGAGACCTTGGGCTGTTGTATCACTGTATTGTTCGAGTATTTCAATGTACACTTCAATGAATTAAATTATTAGTAAAATCTGGTTCATGTGATGAAGAATTGACTCGACTCAAATGCCGTGTAGTTGGAAGCCGAGGTGCAGGTCTGAAATGTAACGCCAAAAGAACCAGACATCTCGACGAACGGGTGCGCCCCCGAACATATTCCACGAGTTATGATGATACAAGATCGTATCAAAATCGATATCACCTTTGACAAGTCGATGAGGCCGCAGGGAACGGGCCTGATCGTGCGCGTTTGCAGATTGCGGAGGTAAGTAGCACATGGGCAGAATTCTTCAGCATCAGGCGGTCGGATATTCCCTCCGGGCCGCAATCGTGGAGACCCAACGAAGTGGTAATGTATGACAAGCTGTCTGTCAAATAGGTACAGCCCCGTCTATTTCTTTGGCTTGTGGGACTCGCAAGAAATTCCCATATATCGGTCATGGCGACATACGGAAAATAGTAAGTGGATGATCTGCTAGAGATTCATCAGGCCAAACTTTGACCAGCATACTCGCTGCAACGAGACCCAATTGCACAATTTGAGGCTGTAAACTGCCCACAAGACAAATAGTAAGGCAACGAAATGTCATCATTGTAACTGGTTGGTAGACCCTCGACTACTAACCAGCATATTTGTTATAATAGACTGCTCAGATAGCTCAATGCTGCAACACGGGATAATTTGATCTCATATCTTCTGCCTAGAGGTGCGATTCGCACAGCGAGACATGACATGATGGCTACTGATGTAATGGTCCCTTTATATCAAAGTATACTCGAGAGGCCTGTGATCCTAAAGATATATGATGAGAAAGGACACCCATGGAAGTCGTGGTTTTTTCATTACCGACCCAACAGTGCTCTGGTTGAATTGAAGTAAGGCAATCCTATAAACGAGTGCTAGCTCCAACCGAAATATAAATTGCTGTTGCCGCATCGTCTCGGCCACATAAATGATCGTTCCAATAGGCAGAATTCGAGCCACGGTGATGGACAAGGACCTTTAGTAGGCTTCCACGTGGGAAATAAGTAGCATGGGTGCTGATAGGCTGGGAAAGCTTACCCTAATTGAGACGAGGCTTCAGGTGGGAGGCGTGAAATAGAGTACTAGCGCGACGATGTATAACTGGATGGAGGTGTTTCAAGATGTGGCTTTTGGGAGTTAAGAGACAAGGCTAGTGCTTTCGTAGGCTCGGTCCTGACGGCGACATTGTGAGACTCTTATGATATTGGCAAAAGTGATACCATGGAGCATGGCTTTCTCCACATTCCGATTAGATATAGCGTCCATCTCGCATACAGAATCGTGGCGGCCTGTGGAATACACACGAGTGGTTCACCAAAGAAACAGAAAACGACAAGGACGAAAACATAAAAGTGGGGAGCGAGAATGGAGAGAACGGATAGTGGGCCCAAGGAGACAACATTAAAATGCAGCCCTATCAAACGTTTCAACGGGTGCTCGAAGCTCGGACTTGCAGTTCATCGAAACTGATTGTGCGCTAGAGCTTGTCAGCGTTCCCATTGGCAAAAATTGTGACGATTGGAGGGTACCACACATGCATGATAGGGTCCTCATATCGACAACCTTTCGCGGGGAACGGCCGCGGTAGGAACACCAGTCATTCCCTGATTTGCAGACGAGAGGAAGGAAGGGAGGGGATTGAATGTGGCATAGTTGGATATGTGACATGCAGTCCATCTATAAGCCGGGCGTAAAAGATTGACCATATAAAACCAACAGCTTGCGAATTCGAATCCCAAACACCTCCTTCAACTTCTTCTCCTCCCTTCTACTTCTAATTGCATTCGGGTACCACAGCCCCGACACTGCTTCGGGATAAAAAAAAATAGATGGCTGCCTCAACTTTGACATCACAAAGCCTTTAAAAATGTCGCGTCAGCATCAAATCAACATAACAACGAAACCCGACCTTGCAACAGCAACAAAAGCACACGTTCTGGCACCTCCACACGTTCAACAGACGTTCCGAGAAGTCTGGAGGTAGCACATAACTCCGTTCATTCCACAAAAGCACTCGCTGATTTATTTTCAAGAAGTGCTATGCTTTCCTCTGAGCATCTCTCATTCCCGAATTGGGCGGATGCCGATCTGGCGACTTATGAAGCAAGCAGAATCAACCCCAAATTCAACAGACTCGGCGGCATCCAAATGCAAATTGACAAAAATAACTCAGAGAGACGAAGCATGCGGATCAGAAGGCGTCAAAGCCTTCGTCATATCAGACACTTCGAATCGGCATGGTTTGGTAGCGAGGTACTTGGTGCCGCGGGAAGCAATTTGGTTTGACAATGAGTCTTTTCCCCGTCCGTTGAGAATACTTTGCTGTCAGTTTCTGAACCTTGCTTTGTTGAAATGGGTGTCTGAGTTGTTTTCCATGCGGTCTACGCCACCAAGGCAGACAGGTTATGGGTGGGACCGGTTTGTGGTTGGCAAAAAGAAAAGGCCTGTTATTCAAGCGCCAGCGATCTGGGAATGTCATTTGAGCGGCCTTAAAATTTTATTGGGGGAGCATAGCCCAATAAATATGTTTTGTCGGTCTCGAAATATCTAGTAAAATCGTCAGTCGGAAAAAACTACTAAAAAATTATCAAAAACAAAGGGTTCCTATGCTATCCTTTAGAGATGTCGAGTACGGTATCACACCGTGAGAAGCCTTTGACCGTGAATTTGCGAGGTAACCTTGCTTCAACGCACCCCCCTTCATAGAAACGCCCGAACAATGTTATAAAGCAGAAGCAGGACTGGGTATATAGACAATGTTGTCAGGCATGAACAGGGACGTGTGGCGCCAGCTGATTGATTATGTGTTGGGCATCAGTGCAGCAAGGTGGGAAGTCGTGTCAAAATAAGGACGTGTCGTTGAACCGAGGTCAAGCAAACTTGCGGTGGACTGGAAAAGCGGCACTGCTTGTACCTTTAGCGTAAATCAATCGTAATAATTTGATAAATTGAAAGGTTTGAAATATCGGAAATATCGGCATGGAGAGTTTTCAGAACAATAGTGTCTGAATTACGAATGAGCTGAGCCATACGACGGATTATTCTCGGAAAATACCCGGTTGGGTGACCTCAGCATTCTCCGGACCTTTACTCGTGTTTTCTGGAAATTATAATCATACATGCACATCACATACCCAGGAGTCATGCGATGTAAATAAACCCCTCTTTCAAAAACTCAATTCAAAACCCCAGAATCTCAAAGGGCTTGGAGAAAAATTATCTGAACAATGTCCGAGGAGTAGGTATTAATAGTAGAGGTTCGTGAATTTTGTCCTCATTCTCATCCACATATTCAACCAACTAGAAACTGAAACAATGGCTTCGTGTTAGACCGTAAATAAAGGACACCACGTTCAAGAGATTGACAAATCGCTCTCCCGAATTTTTCGCGAAATAGCGGGCTCTCGGCGAATGAAAATCAGTCGAATAGGATAAATAATAGCAAACACTACAACTTAGACGTAGAAATGGGAGAGCTAAAGAGAATCCCCGTTCCACGGGTTGCGGATATATTATTCAATGTTTGCAACTGTTGATATCCTGCTAGCGAGGGTTGCCCATATCGACTACCCTCTTTCACGAGTAGAAGGACAACAGTTTGATATTTACAGAAAATGGGGGAAAACAGAACAATCTCAGGCTATGAATTGTAAATTTCTACTGATAAGAGACAACTTTTCTCCCACGTTTGAATCAATTGGCCACCAAAGGTTGACGGTGACGACCGGATTTACCGAAGGAAAGATAACGACGTCGTCGACCATGGAAGAATTGAGGAGTTGATAGAGAGGGGTTTTGCGCATCACCAATAGGAGGTCGATCCCTGTCGACGTGCTTCTCGGCACGATTCAGGGAAAACTTTTATGAGAGGTCAAAAAGCCCAACGCACGGTTTTGTGTTTTTGAGCTAATTTCCGTTCACTTGCAAGAATGGAAGATCAAAAATGATGAAAGATACGAATTTGATATCGTTTCGTTCAAGGCTGTTGGTTATCGAAATGTAACCGTGGAAGTCAATTCATGCCAACATGGTTGAGCTCAAACTTTTAGCGATTTATGCCTTAAGGGGTCACAAGGTAAAATGCCGTATCCGCCCTGTTAACTCTTTGGTGTTAAGGTTATTTCAGCGAAAATGCTTAGCCACATGTAAAACCAAATAAGGTTATGTTATCGTACACGTGGTATCAGATTTTAATAAGTCAACATTCCCAACAAGTCCCTGCTAGCTCATCAATTGAAGAAAAAACGTGAACTTTATTTACTTATCATCAATTTAAATCAAAATATCCACCAACCCAACACGTTGTTCATGAAGAAGTCTTTTAACCGTAGAAATTACCCACGGCCCTCACGCTTATTTCCTTCCATTAACTTCCTTATGTGGGGATAAGGTCCGAGGTCTCAGATGGCTAATAAACATTTAGCTGGATTCAGTTAGTCTGGGCCGTTGAGAAACCCCCTCTTCTTTTTCTCGGAAGCTGCCAGCCACGAAGAAAGGACTCCCTCTCAATCTGTCATAATTGGGTGCCCTCCCCTCCGTCTGTGGGACTGTCTAACATATCAAGGTTCATGGGGGTTTCCCCTTCTGCCAAATGACCGTTGCACTGCGCACATCGTGCCTGACGCTCAATAAAGTGCAGTGGGTCTGCACGCGGCTACTCCCCATGGGCAAGGTATATTCTATCATGCTTCCTGTTACGGGTGTCTGCCGGAATCTTGGGGAGCCAGGATGTGCTTCGATCTTGATCTTCGACCCACGAGTTGATAATGTGATAAAGAAATCCCGATTGTGGATTTTTGGCCCTTGGTCTACATTCGTTTGCGGGGCAATCGTATTTGTTTCTCAGTATAAGTATCAACCTTCCTCAACTCTGTGAACATCATCTCAAATCCAAGCTTCATCGGATCTTCATCGCATCTTCATCGCATCTTCAATCCTCACAATGGCTGTCCTCTCAAGATTCCTCCAGTTCTCTGCTGCCCTTCTGGCTTCCACCTCAGTCAGCGCATCACCTGTCGAGCGAAGAGGTGTCATTTCCCACGATGCGTAAGTCAAATTCCGTAGGATATTTTCAAGCGTACCTTCTTGATTATGCCATACCAACTCAGGCTAACATTTTTGCAGTGTTGTAGGATTTGCAGAGGCAGTTCCTGGTGGCACCGTCGGTGCTGTTTATGAGGCATACCAACCATTCCTGAAAGTTGTGAACGGTTGCGTCCCTTTCCCAGCTGTTAATGCTGCAGGTAACACAGGGTAAGTCTCTTTTCTCCAACATTAATATCTTAGTCTAACTTAACAAGTGGTGGCTTGCAAACATCTGGTTCAAGCAATGGCGGGTGTAGTAGTAGTCCTGGTCAGATTTATGTGCGCGGCACTGCATCAAACGGAAGATATGCTGTCATGTACTCTTGGTAAGTCTGATCTCTCGATAATCAGCTGTGATTTACTAATTATTATTAGGTATATGCCCAAGGATGCGCCATCTAATGGACTTGGACATCGTCATGACTGGGAAGGAGTTATCGTCTGGCTTTCTAGCGCCAGCGCAACCACAACTTCCAACATTTTGGCTGTATGCCCATCAGGTCATGGAAAATGGGACTGTGCTACCTCTGGATACACTCTTTCCGGAACCGGTGCTGCGATCAAATACGAAAGCGTTTGGCCCGTTAACCACGCTTGTGGGCTCACTTCTTCCGTTGGCGGACAGCAGCCTTTGATTGCGTGGGAGTCACTCACTCCTGCGGCACGAACTGCACTTGAAAACACCAACTTTGGAGACGCCAACGTCCCATTCAAGGACGCAAACTTCGGCAACAACATCGCGGCTGCGACTTTTTAACGACTTTATATACCCTTAGCGCATTTTATTTCACTTTTACGACATTTGGTTCATCCCATTTTTTCAAAGATGAGACCTCGGGGGAAAACAGCTGCAAGCAAGTATCAGACGGATGAGAAAGCCAGTTGAACTATTTATATTTAATTTACGAAACCGTTTACTTCTTGATTCCCCGTTCATCTGAACTGATTTTCCTTTTTTGACATTACCGTGTTCTCTTTGTCTCAAATTCCCATGATCAGATGGCAGAACCATCATGGAGATGTTTTCCTGAAACTGTCGCGGTTCTATTCATGGCTTTACGGTCGTTGTCATGCCAAGAGCGAGAGCAAGAGCGAGAGCAAGAGCGAGGATATACTGTATATCCATCACTTGATACTTTTACTGGGTAGGACGAAAGTTTTTGTGTGAAACTGAACTGAGACTTAGCAAAAGTTATTTCTGGCGTTTGACAGCTCGTCGAAACATGCGACGAAGGAAAGCCAATCAGACCCCGCTTCACGTGATACTCTTGGCTTTTTCTTCACAGGGTTCTGCTTGCATTTTCGGTCCCTGGGTTACTACCGGTACTGGGATATTACTAGAAGAATACTTGCGGGGATGGAAGGTGATCCTGATATGGTAGTTCACTTCGCCTAAGTGGCCACGATTAAGTTGAGCACTGGTGTACAACTGAAATCATTTTTAATGGTTGGTAGTAGCAGTGTAACTAATATTTAATTTAAGCGATTATTATCCTGCTTTTCGAAATCTCTACTATTGGATCTAACAAGTCGACAACCCGAGCGACAACACCCTGAACATATCAGCCTGGCTTATTTATTTGTTGAATGAACATACCGTGGGGGACCTCGCTTTGTGAGTTATTTCCTGTAATGTCACCCAAACACTTGTTCTTTCGTGGACTTGGTAAGTTTGTGTAACTTTGAGATAAGAATTCGTTTATGTGGCATTTCGAAATTGTGTTGAGATCAAAATCTAGGGGACCTCAGAGGGAGTCGGTTTGGAAATTCAAGGTAAACTCATGAGGGATTCGACGGTAAAGTATTATTTGATGTTTTTGAATCTACTAAGTCAAGTTTATGCAGATTATCCATTTTGTCTGTCCAGTGAGTCATCATGTCCCCATTCTTGGTGATGAATACCTCCGCATTTTCATTTATGTTCCCCTAATTCAGACATTCCTTCGAGGAGGAGAAGGATATGTTTATGCAGTATGTGTCGGAAGTATCTTGGATGCAAATCAGATCTGTGGGTATGTGGATGAATGACTCTATTAACAAGTTACTACAACATCAGTATGAAAGTGTGGTAGTTAAAGAAGAGAATAGGTTATAGATGTTGTCGAGTTGACTTTTATTGAGTAATTAGAAGTTCACATCTATTAGGTGGTCAAAATCTGCTTCAGCGAGTACTGTTGTGCATGAAATTTGTTTGATTTGATGGTGACGACTGGCTAATTCATGCTTTTTACGGTTTCTAACCCATTCCATATCCGGTCGCTGGTATTTCGAGTATTGCAATTGCCAAAAGACAAGAAAAGAGAAACGGGAAAAAATTGCAAAATAACAATTACTGGATCTGAGTGGCGCCCTGACTGGTCCATTTATAGATCCCCTAACTCATCGACTGAGTGGAGGTTCCCGTACAGGGTCGTATGGCTTTGGGTCGTGCTTCCAATCATGTTCTCCATACCGAAAAGGCGGGTTCGCATCATCACCTGTGCCATTTCTAAGATACCAGCCAGTACCAACACCCTATTCTGTTGCTTCGATGTAAGCGCCTCTCCCAAGGGATGTGTCCCGTGTATCCAAATCGACACCCTGATTCCAAATTTGTAGGGATGATAGCCCTACAGATCCTCCATCTTCACCTTCGCAGATGGGACAACGTTCTGCACGACTTTGGTAAGGATTCTCACTCTTAGGGAAGTACTTAACACAACTTGGAGTACCCGCCCCCGTAGTACGCGATTTGAAGATATTGCATTCTTCGCGTCTCGTGAAAATAGCATGTCCGCCGCCTCCGCATCCTACGTACCTGATACAACCCCACTTGCACATAGTTCCAACTGTTGTAGGTTCGATACTGGGATTTTTAAGTAAAAGTGTTAGAATTGAGTTGGTTTGATTTGGGAGATCGAATTTGAACATAAGGGAGATAGTTTCCGTTAATTTATATCCACTAGTTCTTTGTTTGGGAACGATGGAGTTCCTCCCGATGACCCTTTAGTTGGTTTTCATGATTTCCTTGGGTAGATTTGGTTCAGATTGGCCAACACATATACTGATAGGTTAGGAATTTTGGAGCGGCGTAGAACTTGCCGTCGGGAATATAGCAATCCCAATCTTTAACTCTTGAAAGGAAGTGACTCACGGTTGAAAATTTGGAATGTTGGTACTTGGTCTCGTCCTGTTATTATAGATGTTGGTTTGCTGGCTCTGAAGTAGTTGGGAACTTTGAGTCCTTTCTCTCAGATGTTTGTTGTTAACTTCTCCTAAAACTTGGGAAATGCCAATGGTAAATGGAACCGAGGCCTGGGTGGATTAAGGTTGCATTTTGAATCGTCATTTGGTAACCAACTGCATTATCAGGGAAGGAAGGTTGTGGAATGCTTCCAGTTTAACCTGACCCTGCAATTTGTTTCTCCTTTCAATTCATATCTTCAGGCAGTTCCCATCACCCCTCTAACAAATTCACAGACCCTTCTCCCCCAGAACTACCAAGCTCTAAACCCCACACAGTTGGACTTCCCATTATGCCATCGCACAACATAACTCCCAGAATATGTTACATCGCATATAATCCACCAACTCCTTCCTAAACTTCAACGCATACTTCAACTTCACAATATCACAATAGGTCGCTGTTGAAGGAACTCAATTCTTCTGGCCATATGGTCTACGCGAACTACAGAGGGGACTATGTAAGATAAATTTTGAAGGGTTGTTGGAATATTTGATGGGGGGGGAGGTTTATGAAACGCGCGATAGGAGATTTACTTTTGTTTATCGCGGCTGTGGAAAAATGTTGAGCTGAAGAAGAACTTACTCGTGGCAGTACAAACTCTTTTTGCAAATGGTGTTGGGTGGCTAGAGGGAGGGTGAGGAGATCAAGACTGACTAGTTTATTGAATCATGGTGGGATGAATTATTTCCATGTTTCCTTTCGGGTGGGTGTCCTCAAAAAGAATAGCAACAGCAAGAATTCGAATCACTAAAAGTGGCTATCCATCATGCTGAATTATGATTGCCAAGGCAGAGTTATTGCCACTAACAGTTTCAATGCTCCCAAATCCTTACGGAAGAAAATAGCTTGATACTTTATTATCGCATGTAATTTAGCTTCAACGCCGATGTCAACCAAGCCTCATCAGACAACACGACGCTTCAACTAGTACTCCGTCGTCGCTATCGTAACTCTCTATATTCTTTGAGCTCTCTCTATCCCCAGCCTCTCCCCCTCTGTTTTCCATTAGTTCCAACTCCAACTTCGCCATAGCCTCAGACATTCTCGTGCGAACAGGTTTCGAGGGTTTTATGTGCCGTGGCCGTGGAACAGAAGTATTATTGGCCACCCCAACAAAACCAAACAACTTCTTCCCAGCAGTTGGTCCTTGTTCTTCAGGATCAGTAAATCCGAAAGCCAAAAATGGGCGTTTTCGGGATTTACTTCAAGCCTCTTCCTTGAACTCGTTTACCTCCTCTCGAGTTGCTTCCACGATGCGTTCACAAAGAATCTCAAATGGCCCGGTAGTCGATTTGATTTTCGCTGATGATCTTTTGTTGGCAGCTTCCCATACTTGATTCTCCACTTCCCCTAGTTGTTTTTCCTTTTCAAGTTGCTTGATTTCATGTACAAAGAATCTCTCTTGTCGATAGGATTGTTGCTCGGCTGCATAGTTTAGGTAGCAATAAAAAGTAATAAAAGTACTACAGTATTTTACTGCCAGTACACTACTGAAACCACTGGCCTTCCACTAGCCAAGAACCATTTCCAATAGTAGCCGTCAGCTGTCTAGTTGCAATCGTTAATTTAATAAATCACATTAGCCTTAGCTGCTTAGCTGTCGTAGTAGCTGCAATCCAATGTATATTTCACGCGTGATCATGCGACATAAGTAATAACGTCTTTCTACTAGTTGCTTCCCTTAACTTCAATCCTGCTAAACGCTGCTAGCGAAGGCACCAAGGCTGTCGTCAAGCTGCTGCTTAAGACTTGCAACGCCAAGGTTAATTTATGCAATGAATTTTGAGAACGCTAGACAACTACGCGCTAAGGCCGCTAAACGAGATTTACCTCACACCATTTGGAGTTCTCTACCGCCTCTCCGTCCATGATACCATCAACATAAGCCTCGCCTATTAGCTGGTACTGTCCATCACTTTGACGGCGAAGAATGAAGGGAACCTGGGTTCCTTGTATCAATGCGACAAAGTCACCTCGCTTGACATACTCAGGGCCAAGGACCAAATGCCCCTTTCTAGTAATCAATGGAAGTCGCCCCAGGCTCTTCCCAATGATTTCCGATCCTAGCCTTGCCAGTTTCGCAGCCCTGCTCTTTTCCTTATCATCAATAACTCCGCTTTTCAAGAGCTGCTGAAGCTCATATTTGATACGCTTTCTCATGATTTGCTTGATGCCACTTTCCAAAAGATCAACAGCATCAAGAAAACGGTCATCGCCAACCCTTACCAACTCCCTATCTTGGTCGTAACCAACGCCACCAATCGAGGTCCTCGCTGCTGCACGTAGACGATCGCTGAAGTCTACGTAAAAATCCTTCTCCTGATATGTCAGACAAAGAATCTCAACTAGCTACTTTACTGGCCATGAATACGTCTCCTTGATAGGTACTTCATGACTAGAAGCTCTACCAGGGAAAAATCCTACTTTGTAGATCTCATCATACACATAGCATTCCACTGAGATACCCTCGATTGCCCCTTCTCTTCTGATGGCGGTAACTTTAGAATGTCGTGACTGTGCTCCAGATGCGTTAAATTCGGGATCGAGAGTGATATGATCATTTTTCACATCTTGTAGCATATATGTCGCTGATCGAGACCAATCGGGAACCCAAGATGGTAAGTTGGGTTGAGTTTTAGGCATCTGACAGAACGAGAGTAGTGACATGTGACCCTGCTGAAGCAGAACTACCATGGTCTTCGTATAAGTTTCTTTGCACGATCTCGAGTAATCTGGAAAAACACCTAGTTTCTCTAACTCCTTTTGATCTGCTGTTAGACCTAATAAAGTAAATATTTTGTCTCGCGGGTCAGTTGCCTCCAAGTGGTGAGGCCCATGGCGAGCGGGATTTATACTGCCAACGCATGTCGCGCGTAGGAGAGCTACCAAGGGGAATCTAGAGTATTTATATATTCTCGGGGAAGATAGCATGAGACTAGGTCTGTGCTGGAACAGGTCCGTGATGATTTCAAGTTGATAAAGAGTCAAAGATTGTGGCTGGTTGGCAAATGTGTTCGTGAGGACGGACCGTAGAGCACAATACGCATTAAGAACGGCGCTACATCGACGTCGTGTAATCCTCTTACTTCCGCAAAACAATTCCGCGTTCTCTGGAAGGGTTATTTCTTGCAGTACCCATATCCGTCCCCACCAAGGCCGAGTAAAGAACCGCTTTATACCAGCAATCGGCAGCAGGGTATCCTGGTCGTGCCAGCCACTGATAGAATAGAAAATACTGTGCAATGTGTCCTGGAAGATCCTAGATCTCTCCCTAGCAGGCGTTCTCGTCGTAGCAGTTGATCGGCTCGGAACACGGAGCTCCCGAGGCTGCAAGGCCAGCTTATGCCAGATTTCTTGGTAAGACTCGAACCCATGCTCCATACCACAAGCTTCTGCTCTTGCCCCAAGAGAGTTCAAATAATCCATTACTGAATCATCATCACTCTCTGCTGCACCAAGCCAAGCAACGACTCTGGATGCCTTTTTGTAGATATCTGCCATAAGTCCAACTTGCCAACTCTTCTCTTCGTTATCTGACTGATTGATGCAGAGGAAATCGACCCAGATCACAAGGTCTTCTTTGGCGGTCTAAGTACCATCATCGCGTCGTACATATTTTGATTTACTCGAACTCCTGAATTTCCAACGAGTATCATTCGGAGATCTGTGGCAGTTCCCCAGACATAGGACAAGGCCACAAACTTCGGTCGTTCATGAAGTGAGGCGTGGAAGATGTGACAAGAGGGGCTTGAACTTGAGCTTTTCGTTTCCATCCGCCGGTAGGAGTCTCAATAACCTGATCTCGTTTCGGGAACGCTTCAAGGTTTGATAATTGTATCCGTTTGCCTTGGGGGTAGCCATGATGCTAATGCTTCAGATGCTATCAGAGTTTAGATGAGTCTTGAAGACGTGTAGTAAATTCAAAGCTATCCCGATCTGCCTAAATGCTTGATAGTCACATGACTATAAGCCAATCAATTCCCCTATGAAATATGGGGCTACAAATGTTGTAACGTGGGGAAGTCGAATTTGTAAGCGATGTGCTATATCTAGATAACCCATAGGAACGGCGATTGGACACTAAAGGCCTTCAAAAAGTCACAGCAGTATCCAAAATGCATGACTCCAGCGACACCTGAAGAAGACTGGAGACATGTAGAAGAAAAGGTAGCAGGTCATCGTTCATAACAGCTTTAGACTCACTCTCCGAAATCTTTCTACATTGTGGAGGAATGAGAACGATTGGGCAGGGTAAATTGGTCGATTGGATTCGGTAGAGAAATTAACAACAGGCCAATGGCAGCAGCTGAGGGGACATACCCGTGCATCAACTATATTCCATTACCTGCAACCGGAAACACTCAAGAGTTCCTGCGAGCTACTTTATCTTGCCGAGCTAAGTTAGTACATTTGGCGAATACACAAACTTTATCTCTCTGTGTATCTATAAAAGCCTAAGATGAACTACGAATCAAAGATGAGGGAATATAACCCCCTAAGACAAATTAGTACGTAACAATGCTAGATATCAATATGTGCTATGCTTGTCTTGTACCTACAAAAATTCAAAACAGCCATTTTCCTACTAAACACGTAAATATGTAAACAAATATATTCTTGTTGGGCCTCTGACCTCAACCCTAGACCTAATCCAAGTACTTTTCCAGCTTTACAATCTCAACCTGAAGTCTAAACATGCTTTCAAACACCGTAAATATATCCCTGTGAGTGTGCCCCCATCTTACATCCCCGTATCTTAGCAGAAGCGTAAACTTCTTCAAAGTCTTTATCTCAACTCTTCTCGCTTATTTTACTAAGATGAGATTCGAACCTTTCTTAAAAAGTGCGATACTAAATGGCAATGGTTCTTGTCAGTAAGAATATGATTTACTTGAACTCCTTCCCACTGGAAAATCTTTAAGCGTTATAGGGGTAGGAAAGAGGACTTTATAGTAGATAAGATCCCTACCTTCGATAGCACAGACCCTAAAAGTTTCGTATAGGTTACCTAAAACGTGGGAGGGGAAGTCATGATAGTAGACAGTAGTAGTATAGAGTCGTGAATTAGTGTAGAGAAGGGGGACGTAGAAACCACAAGGCGGGCTGGTAATGTGGAGATGGAACAACCCTCGTTTTTGGAATCATTTGCTGAGAAATGAAAGGCTGAAATTGAGAAAATATATGTGCAGTAAAATAGCGAATGCAGGTACCAAGACACTCTTTTCAGGTCACCTACAAAATGACGATAGAGCCGTATCGATATTCAATCAATAAGACAGATAAGTGGAAATAATTTATGAGATATTCGGGCGGTAAGGTTTTGATCAAAAATGCATAATACTACAGAAGCTTCTATTGGCACGTTTCAAGGTGTATCAACAACCTCATACGTGTGGATCGATTCTTTTGGAAGTCATTTCTGTACGTTTTTCGTCGGTGATTCTTTTTAATTTTTATTATATTGGAACACTCTGCTAAGTAAGAGAATGCAATTACCGATATTCTGAGCGAACTTAGAATGAGAGAGCAGAGACTTGAAATTGAGATTGAGGGAACAATTTTCCGCAATAAGTTTTGTGTAGATATTGTTGTTATATCAGCTCCTCTTCTTGTAGAAGCTAGTATTTAACATCTTTAGCCTTCACTTCTTACGTCTTCTGTTTCTTACTACTCTGCATCCTATGCACATTTGTAGATTCAGCTTCTTCAGCTTCTTGGAATGCCAAAATTTAGGCTCCAAAAAACGATGCGACGTTTAACTAAAGCTGAGGCATTTCAAAACTTATACATTCACTAATTCCTAAACTTGGACCAAGCTTTGTAGCATCTCTATATATCCACAACTAAGTCAAAGTAACTTCAACTTGCTCCACCAACCCGTTCCATCAACTCTCCAACAAAACCTTTCCCCCAGCGCCAGCCAACAAATAGACAAAACACCATCAGCAACCAAGCAACAACAATGTCAGAAACCAAAGGCACCCCATCCACCCACCCCACCCCCTCTCCCAAACCCCAAAGTCAAGGTACCTCCAACCCCCTCACCCTCAAAAAAATCACATCAACTAACCTCCCCTTCCCCCAGCCCCCCCAACCCTCGAAACCCTCCCCACAGAAATCCTCCTAAAAATCCTCACAAACCTAAACCCCGCCCACGCCTCTCTCTTCTCTTACTCCAGCCCCCGCATCCGCGAAATCTTCCGTCTCCAAAAGATCCGGGACCACAAAAACTCGCTATACGAGGAGATAACCCTACCCTTTTTCGATGAAGCGCATCGGGAACTCTGTACGCGCCCGAGGTGTAGGAGGTGTGTGGAGTTTTTGTTGGATAGTGGGGAGAGGATTGATGATTTGCGTAATTTGGTTTTGAGATTGGGTTTGAGGAATGAGGAGGGGGCAGTACCTGGGTGGGAGTGATGAGGGGTAGGATTGAGTTTGGGGATGGGATTTGGGGGGGGGTTCGGTATTTGGGGGGTTGGGGGATGTATGGGGGGATCGAACATTCAACGAGCGCAATGAAATGATGGTTCTGAGGATATCGAAAAGGGTCAAATAAACCATGCAATAAAATTTTATTTCAAGAATAACATTACTATAAGTCTCGAAAGGATATCGAGTATTGGGGTAGAGTTAAGAAACCTTGAAACGACGACGTAGGAATCATTCAGTGGGTGGGCGACTCGAGGACTGGGCATAGCTTATCGGATATTCATTTCTTAACAAGGACGAGGGAATGGAGTATTTGATGACCCTTTTATTGCTGAAGGGAAGGATTATTAAAATTCCCATCTCGAGAATACCCAGGAATGTCTCCCAAACACAACCAGCAAGAACCTCAAAGCGCATTAAATATGAGAGAAAGTACTATTAATTATAACTACTGAAACCCAAGACAGATAATTGAAACATCAATCTTCAACGCAAAGCAACCGCCTTCCAAGCATCTACCAAGGGTCCTCCAAAACCAAATATCGGATCTGAATCGGGTATCGGTACTGCTCTAGCATTTAATTCCTTTTCTCGTGTCTCTTCCGGATCGGCTTTGCAGAAGTTGTTATCGTAGTGTGGACTTCCCTGCTCAAGAGTTAGTATCTTGATGTTTGATCTTCAGCGTTGCTGGATGTTGAAAGCAAAATGAAATAAAAAGTGGGGATTTGCGTTCGATGTGAGGTCTTTGCGGACTACTTGAACATTTCTTAATAATAACCAAGTATTATTGAATTATTTTTGCAATGATCTCAGAGTGTCACACGATTCGCGAGAGAAAGAGAATCGATCGTCATACCTTAGGATATAACCCAACATATTCATAATCCTCACTACTCTCAACATTACAATGAGCCACCCCTGCCGGTAAAACAATAACATCCCTCTCCTTCAATTCCACAAAACCATCATCCGTAGACTCAGGATCCAAAGGTCCTCGGCCGAGAAGAAGTCGGCTGTGTCCCTGGATGATGGCGTAACATTCGTGCGTCACGGAATGGAAATGATGGGCTGGGTAATGTCTGAAGACGCCGCCTTTGATCCAGTTGTTTGGTTCGATGATGGTGCAGGTTGATGTGATATCGGGATTGAGAGGGAGTGCTGAGCGGTAGATGAGGACTGGGAAGTGGGAATTGGGGACGTGGGGGGTTGGCTTTTTGATGAAGTACTGTTCCGGGGGAGAGATTGCTGAAGGCATTGTGACTGTACATATAGCTTTTGTCGAAATAATTGGGTAAATTGGTCTTTCTGGGGAGGTAGAGTCAAAGGGTTGATATCTTGAGATGGCGGGGTAGGTTACAGCTGTGATATCTATTCGTCATGTCGATCCTTGCATAATAACACACCCCTCAAGACATGGCAATGTTGAGTCAAACAGCTAACTCAATTCCCACCCTCGTAAACTCCAACAGGTTCTGGTCTCGAGGAGAAAATGATTTTGTACTTGACAATCTCGACAATCTCAAGAGCCTCGGTCTTTGACTCTCCCGCCTCTCCGTCAAGGTCCATTGTTTGCTGTGGCGGCGATTGCTTCTTTCTGATGACTGCAATAGCCTTTGGCAACTTTTTGACTTCTCCTGTGAGCCTTTGATGTTTCCCAACGTACATGTAGACGCGCTTCATCCATGCCGTGCCTTTGTCTTGGGGGTCATAATTTGGGAAGACCAGTCGTCCAATGGTCGTTTGCTTGGGTTCATTGGCGTCTTCCTCCTCTGATTCCTCTTGGTGTGGTAGGTTGATGGTTCCTTGGAGCTCCAATAAAGCAAGACCCGAAGGCAACTGAAGTAGCTGTGGGAGAGGGTTCTGAGGGCGACTGCTGGGCGAGTGAATGCCTCTGAAAAACGTGACTTGGATATCCATTTTGAGTTTAGCTTTACTCAGCGCGCACTCAGATTTGATAGTAAAAAGAGGTTGAGATTAAATGATCTTCTGGTCAACCAAAAAACAATCAACAACTCAAACCCTACAACAAACACCAACGCAAGCAAGTAAGTTAGAAGCTCTTCTCTTTCCTGCATCGCCTATCAACGGATTAACGTACAGCCGGCTTGGCGCATCTCACCTGTGCCGGAATTTACCCAGCCTCTCAGCACTCCTGTCGTCGCATCTCAGTAGCTACTCCAGTAGTTAACTACCTTTGAATGTCCCCTTTTCTTTGGAAACTGCCATCTAGGGAACTGTAGCTAATCAAAAGGATTTACTGTAGATGTTCTATCAATATGGAGTTCTATCGTTGGTGCTTTTTGCCATTTTTCTGGCTTCTAGCCTTTCCTTGGCTGGATGGTACTACGTGCAACAATCGTCAGGTAATTATTCATCCTTTTCTAATAGAAGAAAGATGATCTCTTCCATTGAGCCCTACTCACAGCGAAGAAAAGAGTTGTCTGCTCTACATTCCTTAACCTGTCTTCTACTGTCCCATTCCCATCTATTCACCTTCCTTCCTCACGTCAGTCGTCTGTACACCACAAACATCACATTTTTTGTAAAAAGCGTCCAGTAAGAGCATTAGTCATCTATTGATATTTCTTTCGCTTGTTGGACAAATACAGCTTCCTCAGCTTCCTTGCATTCTCTTTCCCTCATCTCCACTGAGGTGGGTGCCCATCTACTCTGGCTCATTCTTGTCACGTGGGGATATCCAGATCTCTTGGCAATACCCCATCTTCGCCTAGATTGTACTAGCGCATGCTTACTAACACCCACACTTCCGCCCAATTTGATATTCAAAAAATACTGATCTTTTCGACCGACGCAGACTACAGTACTAACGACATCGAACTCGACAACCGCCAGAATGAAGCTTGTAAGTTATCCCCGACCTGCGCATACCTTCTGACGAATGCTAACTAATTGCTGATAGAATATCTCATTCGTAAGTACCCGATTGCGACGATCGCGAAATCTCCAAGTCTTCAACTGACCGTACAATCCAGCCCGCCAATGGCTCCCAGAAGCTCGTCGAGATCGAGGATGAGAAGAAGTTGCGCGTCTTTATGGACAAGCGGTACGAACACCACGAAACCCCTCTCGATCGCACCAAACACGAAGCTGATATATTGATGACAGAATGGGTGCTGAGGTTCCTGGTGATTCCGTTGGAGACGAGTTCAAGGGTTATATCTTCAAGATCACCGGAGGCAACGACAAGCAAGGTTTCCCAATGAAGCAAGGTGTTATGCACCCAACCCGTGTCCGTCTTCTCCTCGCCGATGGCCACTCCTGCTACCGAGCCCGCCGAACCGGTGAGCGCAAGCGTAAATCCGTTCGTGGTTGCATCGTCGCTATGGATCTTTCCGTTCTCGCCCTCAGCATCGTCAAACAAGGCGACGCCGAGCTCCCAGGCATCACCGATGTCGTCCACCCAAAGCGTCTTGGCCCCAAGCGCGCAACCAAGATTCGCAAGTTTTTTGGTCTCACCAAGGATGATGATGTACGTATCCCGTATATTCACATCGCCCGCCAGTCTCCCTCATACGGAGTGCTGTGCGGAGTGTGAGCGGAACCCGTGTGCTGATCCTGGTGTTATTCTAGGTCCGAAAGTTTGTTATCCGTCGTGAGGTTCAGCCAAAGGGTGAGGGCAAGAAGCCATACACCAAGGCCCCAAAGATTCAACGTCTCATCACCCCACAACGTCTCCAACACAAGCGTCACCGCATCGCATTGAAGCGTCGCAGCTCTGAGAAGACCAAGGATGCTGCTGTAAGTCTATTCGCATCTACAGATTGAAGTATCCATGCTAATGTATTTATCCTACCAGAACGAGTACACTGCTCTCCTCGCCAAGCGTGTCGCCGAGTCCAAGGCTCAAAAGGCTGATGCCCGAAAGCGTCGTGCTTCCTCTATGCGCAAGTAGACTTCGGTTTCTTTGACTCGCATTTTAGGTGTACCTGGTTTTTGCTTCGGTGTGGAATGATATGAAACAAAAATACATTGCACGCATTGGGATAATTGAAAGAGACTTCTGTTGCGCATCCTATTTTTAGGGCGAAATGGCATAGATTTCTAACTCTCTAGGAATTCCTGATGAACGGATGAATGGTTTTTTTAACGGCCCATGGGATGGATGTACCTAGCTAGGCGTTCACAAAAATGATCATTTCACGTTGCAGCATTTTGCTGATTTTTCTAATATGTAAAAACAAGTTCTTTACTTTGACTGCTTTCGACTTTGAGGGTGGGTGTATCTTGAAGTTTGACTTTCCAGCCTTGCCTCATAAGGCTGACAGCCTTTCTCGACCGAGTTGCTCCATTTTACCCATCTCTACCTAGCGATTCTTTGCACCTGTCCTCGACCCTCCACTAGTAGTAATCCCGAAAGGCTCAAGGAACGGTAAGATCTAGACCCTGTCCTTTTCCCTCATCACTGGTCCACCTTTCTAAAACGAGATCCGAGAGGGGGTCGGTCAACTTGGGGTAAAAAGCTACACATGTCCTTGGTCGTTCACGAGTAGATATCTGATCGACTTATTATCGCCTAGTAAAATCACAAAGGACAAATGAATAAAACCTCTTGATGTAATCCTGATATCACTTCGTAGTTATTTTCTTCTTCCACGTCCTGTTTCGTAAGTGAGACTTCTTTTCCATATTAATTCTACGTTGTAAAGGATATATGTTTTGGGGGGGGGGGGAACAAGAATGAAACTGTTGTTATGTTCTAATTTTGTTGATTTGGGATAGATGTGATTGTTTGGTTTTTTTTGGGATTCATCATGTCGTAGAGGACTTGAACTTAAACTTGGGAATTGGCTTTTCGCTTTTCGCTTTTCCCTATCTCTTGAGTCTTTGACAGGTCAAGGGGTGCTGTACTTAGTGTGGTTGAAACAGCGCCTCCCTCATCTTTACCCAAAGCAAAATATTTCCTCTAAAAGGGATAGTACCCAAAACAACAAAACACAAACTACAGGTACATTCCATTCTACTAACCCGCCGAGCCCATCAAAAAAAAAATCAAACATAACACTCATCTCACGAAACCTCATTCACATCTACATCTACATCTCCTTTCCATTTCTAAACATCATATCATATCAAGTTTCCCATTTTCATTTTCATTTTCAAATACCCCGCTAAAAGTCTAAAAACTCTCTCTATACGCTCATAATAACGAAGAAAAGGAAAAGTTCAAAAAAGAACTTCTTTTCAAGTTTCAAAAGGGGTAACTAAAAAGCCTCCACCGAATCAAGTCTGTTGTCTATCCACCGACAAGTCTTCAGCACCTTAAAGAGATGGATGGCTAGAGGTTTAATGCTACCTGCCTGCCTGCCTCTACCCTAGCGATCAAAGCTGCAGCAGGTGTACGTATGTATGTACCCAAGGACAAAAAAAGGAACTGCCCAAATTATACTCCAAACACCAAAGAATCATTTATGATACGAGTATCCTACCCCCTTCTCTCTACACCCCTCTTTAACTCAACCCCCTCCAAAGTCAAATGGTACCTCCCCTGCAAAATAATTCCACCCAACCCGACGGCCCCCCACGCAATGCAAAATCCCGCAAGACAGCCTGCCTAATCACTAGGAGCATGGGTAAACAAAAAGCTCACACTCTCCCCATTATGCGTTCGTCGAATCGCCTCCCCAAGCGTGGGACTGATATCCATAACTCGCAACTTATCGCATCGCTCAATTTTGTCTCCCAGTGGGACGGTATTCGTGACTACCACTCTGCTCAACATGCTCTTGTTGATCGTTTCGATTGCATTCCCGGATAGGATTCCGTGAGTGACGATTGCGACGACCTCGCGGGCTTTGTGCATCATTACTGTTTCGGCGGCTTTGGCGAGGGTGCCGCAGGTGTCGGCCATGTCGTCGACGAGGATGGCGATTTTGTTCTCGACGTCGCCGACGAGGACCATGCGGGAGACTTCATTAGGGCGGGCGCGTTCTTTGTGGATGAGGGCGAAGCCGAGGTCGAGGCGATCTGCTATGGAAGTTGCTCTGCAAAATATGTTAGGAAATGATTCCAAACTTTGATATCCTTGTTTCTCCAGAGATTAGAGGGGTATGTGGGGAAAATACACACCTCTTAGCACCACCAGCATCCGGACTAACAACCACACAATCCCTCACATTCAAATTCTCCCTAATCCACCTCAAGGTACTCGGTTCCGCGTACAGATTATCAACCGGGACATTGAAGAACCCTTGTATCTGACTAGCATGCAAATCCATTGTGATGACATGATTGCAACCTGCTGTCTGTAGCATATTCGCAATGAGCTTTGCGCTGATAGGAGCTCTCGATTTATCCTTCTTGTCTTGTCGTGCGTAGGGGAAGTTAGGGATGACGGCTGTGATTCGACGTGCCGAGGCAGTTTTGCAGGCATTTATCATGATGAGGAGTTCCATAAGGCCATCGTTGATGTCTCCGGGGGCGGTGGATTGGAGGATGAATACTGGAGGGAGAAGGTTAGCATCCTCGTGCTATAGAGGGGTCTCTAGTAGGGAAGTTACCATCTTCATCTCGCACACTTTCTCCGACTGTGACGCTGGTTTCCTGATTCGAGTAGTTCAAGCTCATCGTCTTTGCAAGATTGATCCCAAGTCTAGAGCGACAGGTCAGCGCAAATTCCACCCTGTGCCCTGCCCTTTCAAGCCCCAGACTCGCGGCAAAGCTGGCGCAACTAACCTGTCGGAAACCTGCTTCGCAAGCTGGGGGTGGCTGTTGCCCGTAAGCAACTTGATTGAGTTGGTCGCCATATCGAAGGTATCCTTCAAGGTATTTTCGATTTAATCGTGAGGTTATGTATTGGTTTTCTTCAACAGTTTCCTTGTTGGGTCAAAAGCGAGGTTGAGGGCGGGATTCGGTGGATGCGAGAGAGTTAGAAACCTGCTAAACTTCTTCCATGCTCAGATGTAGGATTTGGTGTTGGAGCAATTTGTTTGCCAATAGATGGAGTTTCGATATTTAGAGGTAAGGTAGTCAGTCAGTCATGGTCTAAATCAGAGCGGTCGCGCCGAAAATTTAGCGGGGCAATTTTTCACGAGCACCTGCAAGATCACCCGGCATTAGGCCGCTTTTGGAAATGCGGGGACACGTCATTGTGATTGGCTGGAATGTTTGGCGGTCACCTACACATCCAGGTCCTCACTTATAACTTACGAGTGTGATATCAAACCTCCAAGAATATTTAATGACTGTTTTCCATCGCACCTCATAATGCCAAGTCAAATCCCTCCCAGGTTAATTGGTGGAATCCAAAACTCCATCGCTAAACCGCCAACCCCTTATGCGAGCGGGGTGTTACCTCACTACCACCTATAAACACAACACCCAAACCCTTCTATCATGGTTCAGTTATTCAAAACCATCATTCTCATAGAAAAATTATTATACTCAAACATGACACTCCCCTCCCACTCTCAAGATCTCGCCTCCTCCCTCGCCAAAGCAGGGCTAGAATACGGAAGTACCCCACTTATTCCCGAGGACTTTAAACCGACGACCGAGCTGGTGCTCAAATATGGGGAGAAGACTGTCTTACTTGGGAATTTCCTGAAAACGGGGGAGACGAAAGATGCCCCAAGTATTTCCTTTACTAGCGAAGTATGTATCTCCAGATAAGATTGCCTTCCCAATTTAAAAGAAAAGTAACCTTACTGATTTCGCTCGTCAAAAACCAAAGGCCTCGACAGCAGAGTATACATTACTCCTAGTAGACCCAGACGCCCCAACACCCGAAGAACCAAAATTCGCATACTGGAGACACTGGATCCTCACAGGTCTCCAACCATCAAATTCTGGAAACGTCACGCTTTCGAAAGCCCCGATAACGAATTATTTAGGTCCTGGCGCGAAAGATGCAACGTGACTTACCCCTCAACGCTCAAAATAATCACAAACACTAATGCATCACAGAGCTACGCCTCATAGATATCTATTCTTGTTATTCCGGGAACCCGCTAGCTTCTCGTTGGAGAAATCAGATGTGGGGGGAGAGGAGTTTGTGGATCGTAGATCGTTCAAGGCGGATGAGTTTGTGAGGAAGAAAGAGTTGGAGTTGGTGGCTGTGAATTGGTTTTCGGGAGTTGGTGATGACTGGAAAGCATGATGTTCCTGTTTTGTATATGCAAGGCATTTCTGTAAGCAGGAGAGCCGTATTCTAGAAGTCGTCTTATATCATGACTCACAATATTGAGGATTGTAGGTGTTAGCTTCGATTCGTGGCTCGTCAATGCGAAAATCTTCTGCTGGAAAACTGTGAGTCAGATCTGACCTAGTTGAATGAGGAAGAGGTTAGATTGTATTGAACAACTGGTAAAATCCGAGGAATCCCACACATTCAAGTATGACTTCTTGGTTCTGGGAATATTAGCACTTGCTTATGTATTGTTCGAATGAACTTCCTTCACTTTTCAAACCGATATGGTGGCTAAAGAGAATCTGGTACGTGGGACATGAAATCTCAAGCACGAAAGGGCATGCCTCCTCCCCTTCGCGAGTCCCCTTTTCAATTTGCAGCCAAGTGCGAGGTTGACCAGTACCTTCCTAAAGAGCTTTTGACCTTGTCATCGACTCGACACCGGTCAGACCTGGGAGACGCTCGACGTTAAGAGGCTGGAACTTAGTCGTCCTCATCCCGTCAAGCCAGTCTCTTAAACTAGAGGACGAATAGGGTAGGAAAACGAGTCTCACCCCTCAGTCACACCTTAAACCCATTTTTCGCATGAAACAGAAACTTAATTATTTGTCAAAAAGCTCTGTATTACTATCAAGAAGTGCAGTCATCAATTTATGATGTATTGCAAGCTATCTAATATGGTACAGAGTCCTCCCCTCGAAGTATTATTTTTGCACGCCCCTCACTAATCCCTTATCAGCAACCCAATGTCCCAATATCAAGAGCAACTACGAAACAACCTGCACGTGTTCGAAGAAAACCCTTTCAAATGAGAGCATAAACTGATCAAATCCTCTTTTCCTCCACTCCTGCACGCACCTAAAAAGCAGCAACAAGAATAAACGACATCCCAGAAAAGAAAAAGATGATCATTGTAAAATGAAAAAGAAAATAACTTCCTATGCACGCTTTATGACCTGACCAGCCTGAATGGAGAAACCGTTGCCGGGAGACATGTCGCAGAGAAACAAAGATTAGGAACGCCGCCAAATGCATCAAGTGTCGTGAAGAAAGGAAGATTTATGCAAACCCGAAATACTCGCTGCCGGCAGTAATGGCAGTCAAGACTTGTTGACGAAGTTGCTCGTAACTTTCATACTCTGGGAGATCAAGTTCTAATAAACAGTTAGTGATATGATTCTCTAACGGGGGCGAGTTGCGATTTTTTATTTGGGGGGGGGGGGCTTACGGTTGAAGCACGTGTGCGAACTTGGTAGCCTATCCTTGTTGCCATAATCACGGTGGATGTTGAATCGACTGAATCCGTTCATGCCTTCCAGTTCCTTGAAGCCATTGAGCGGTACCTTACTTGTACCCGTGACGAATTGCAGAAGCTTGGCACGTTCCTCCTTGTCGTAGGAGCGGATAGCTCGCCAGAACCACTGGATTTGTGGGGATGATGCTGAATAATTATGGTATTCAGTATTGCTCTTCCAGTCATCAACGTCAATCTCAGGCAAGCCAGAAATCAACAGCTCCAATTCTTGTTCATTGAAGATAGCAATGAGCTCAGCAGGAATAATGTCGTGGAAACCTGTTTAGGTTAGTATGTGGTACAGAATAATGAGTGTGGTATCGCTTACCCTTCAAGAAGTCATCCAATTGGCCTTTCACTGAACCAGTGAGCTTCCATTCCACCATAAGACGAATATACTCATGCTTGTTTTCCTCGGTGACAGGAACATTGCGACCATTCTCGATGAAATCAATGGTCTCTACAACACCGAATTTGTCATTATCAACCGAAAATGTCTCCGTGATGACGTCCGTAATATCGTTCTCAAGCATCCACACAAGAGATTTGTAGTATTCTGGGTCGAGAGATTCCATGTCCTTGACTGAGACTGGTCTGCCTAGAATTCGCTTGTACACAGCACGACTGAAATGACAATCAAGAACACGACCCTCGTAAAGGGCCTTGCCGATGATGCGTCCAATGAACTTGAAAAACATCAAATGCTCCTCATTGATGCTGCTCAATTGATTTGGATGGAAAGTCGTGCGGTCGGACGACACTGGAATGAAAAGGGCATAACCTGGATCAAACATCTGTCTTGAGAGGACTTGGAACCATTCGCGGGTGACACCACCAGCATCAACACCTTCTTCGCCATGGAAACGGATGCTGAGCTTGCCGTATTTCATTTGATCGCCAGTCTGGAAGTAAAGAGACTTGAAGGAGTCATGGAATACTTGGTCTCGTCGAACGGACAGTTGAAGTGCGGGAAAAGATTGTCGTCCATTGGGTGTCTTGGCATGTACACTGCGATTGAAGTAATTGCGCTTATTGTCGAACTCTAGGACCTTTGGATTCTTAACAAGCAAGGAGAAGGTTCCCGACATGAGCTTAGGAGTATGTCGAACAAGGTCATTCAGAATCTTGCGGTGCTCCTCAGTGAATGTGAAGAATAAACTTTCCATGCGTGACTCGGGTGGCGGGCTGGTCATCATCATCTCCTTGCCAGCTTGAGATTGTGAGATTGGTGCGTCCTTCAGAGTGGTGTTCTTGCAGACGACCATCAAAGCTTCGATGAGAGGAAGAAGAATTGTGGCAACGTTTTGCATATGCTCGCGATCTCGAATGGATCGGAGACATTCGCTAAGCTTCTCCCACATTGGCCCAAATGTAGAGTTCTCATAGAGCGACGACAACAGATCTTGCTTTTCAACGAGTTCTCCGTCTGCATCGGTATCGGTGCCGTCCTTTCTGTCACGCTTGGGATCAAAGAGATGGTCCAATGCAGTAAGGACTCGCAGGAGCTTGTTTTGGTCAGAACCGCCAGGAGAGAATTTAGCTAATGCGACCCCTTGGATCTCAGTCCCGGTGGAAGCCTTGTCAATTTGGGGAATCAAAGCTTGGAGATCCAACAAGATCAGGGCACCGAGGTTCTGGGCCTTCGAAATTAGCTCGCGACCGAAGATTGCCTTTGCACCCGGAATGGCAGACAGATTCTTGATTGTAGAAAGCGTCTCGCGGAAAGTCTTTGAGCTACACTCACGAGCAACGAAAATGTTGATGACAAGTTTCAGGTTGTGATCTGGGATTACCGGAGGTACCATTTGACGTGGCTTCTTGTCAGATTCCTTTTCTGGCTCCTTTGGAGTTGTCTCTGCGGGAGTAGTAGCTTGAGCTTCCGTGGATGTCGATGCTTCACCGCCCTCATTGTTTGTGGCGTCGGAGGGTATTGACACAACAGTTACCGTAACAGGTGGTTCGGAGACTGATGGCTCAGATTGTTGCTCGCTTGTGGTGGTGGTAGCCTCAGGAGATGTTGATGCCTCTGCAACGGGTTCTGCAACTGGTTCCGCTGCCACTTCTATGGCCTTTTTAGCCTCCTCCGCAGCCTCTTTCTGCTTGCGTTGTAAAGCTTGTAGTGGCGATGTGGTCATATTAAGTAGCGTTGACAACGATTCCATTACATGAGAGCTCTCCATAATAGTCTGACGATCGAGAAGAGTGAGAAGCGAGTTGAGTGGGTATTTGACAGACTTGTTCTCCTTGCCCTTCCCCTTGCGACTGAGATTGCGCTTAAGGCTACTTAGTGGCTCATGCTCAGTCAAAAAGAAGGCCGGAATGTGTGGATTGACCTGCGTAAGATATACCAAGGCCGATAGACATTGCTGAACAACCATAAGCGGGGAAGCTTCCAAGTTCGCGGGTGCAGCAGGGGCGATAGTCATGCCCGTAAGCGTTCGCTTGACACCTTGGGGGGTCTTGGGGTCCTTGTCCTTGGGTTGCTTTGCTCGCAGAGAAAGATGCGCAAAGCTGCGCTCAACGGCAGTCATGTCAAAGCTACCATCTTGGAGGATGTGAAGGATGGTGCTCAGTACCTCTGTTCGATTATGACGGTTCATGGAGATATTCTGCAACACGGAGTTGAGGGTGTTCCGTAGACTACCATGCTGAAAGATGAACATCAATCGTAGAAGCGTAGCAATACCAGGCTTGTCCAACATCTGAACAATAGCACGTCGTTGCGGTCGTTGGGCTGCAATGTCAAGGCGTGGGTCACCTCCAGTTCGTCGAGCCATTTGAGGTTGGCCTCTTCCATGATGAGTTGGCAAATCTCTCTGAGCAGCACGGGCTTGCTCAGCGATATCTTGTGGAAGTAGTGTGAGAATCTCTTCGTTTTGCTCCATCAACACTTGTTGTCGCAAAGCCGGAGGTAAGGTAGCAAGGATGCTGGCGGCGTCCATTTCAGCATCATTTGCTGGTCCCCCAGCAGCAGCAGCTTGACGATTGCGTTCCTCTCGTTCGCGCCTACGTCTGTCTTGTCTCTCCTGCTGAATGATCTCGTCTCTAATGTCGGCAGGAAGGGCATCCAGGAAGTCCTGATCGATGTCAGAGGGTTGTGCACCAGTGGCTGCAGCTTGAGATCGTCGCTCTGCAACAGCTGACATGATGACTTCCTCCCTAATTTCTTCGGGTAACTCTGCAAGAAATTCGGCATCAATTCCAAGGTCGGTGATATCATAAGGGTTTCCACGGATAATAGTTGTAAGTCTTGGGCGATCTGCCGCGGGGGTCTCCTCCGGTTGTGCTTCCTCCGGAGCTGTCGCGTCACCTTCAACCTCAACGCCATCCATTGCATCCCCATCATTCGTCTCACCCTCAGTTGGCTCTGGTTCTGGGCCTCGTGCAGCACGAGCCTCGGCCTCTGCTCTCTCGGCAGCCTCTCTCTCCTCTCGCTCTTCGGCCTCCTTCTTTTCTCTCTCTGCCTTTTCCTCGGCCTCCTTGGCTTCACGGGCAATTCGTTCCTCCTCCTCCTGTTTCTTCTTCTCCTCCTCTGCCTTGCGAATACGTTCTGCTTCTGCAGCCTTAATTGCCTTGTCAGCCTCAATCGCAGGGGGTACCAGTACAGCTTGAATTGCGTTGATAATATCGTTTGCCTTCTCGAGATGATTAGGAGCAAACAGGAGCTTGGCCTCCTCTAACCATCTGGCAGTAGTTGACTGCGGAGTGAAAAAGGCGCCAGGTTCTTGGGATTCGCGTCTAGGGTCAGCACGGGCTCCACGGGATGGGCCAAACAACGCCTGCAGCTCAGGTGGAATTGATTGACCTGGAGTAGTAGTAAAGTGGAATTGAAGGGCTGCACCGCTACGGGTGGTACCTGCCATAGGTAAATGTCTGGCCATCAAGAGTTCCAACATTGCTTGTCTCTCGGCGGGCTCACCACCGCTAATTTGAAATTGTTCACCTGCACCCGACATTGCGTGCAAGAATGACCCAAGGGTGCCGGCATTGCGTCCAGAGTCTCTCCCGGTCGAATTTCGTTGGAGTAGCGGGTTGGTTCCATCGTCACCACCACTTCGAGATGGTCCGCCGCCAGGTCTGTGTGTACGATACGAAGCGCGAAATTCCCCTGGAACTGTGTTCGGATTAGTTCTGTTTCTGAATAACCCACCTAGTAAGTTGAGAATCGGTCGATTGATATTAGGCAAAACGGCATCATCATCATCATCACTATCATCATCGCGCGGTTGTGAAGACCGGTGGGGGTTTTGTAACATACCACCAAGCGGTTCACGGCCAGCGAAAAAGGGGAAGGGAGGGAAGCCGCTGGGACGTGGTCGGCGTTGCAATATTGGTGCTTCCACTTCACCCTCCCAGCCATAAGCTGCTGCTCCAGGGCCATCCACTAAATACACATTAGAATAAATATGACCATGAAAGCAATTTACTTACTTGTATAGCCTTGCTCGAAGAGCATTTCGTCCTCATCCATATCATCCTCGTCTTCATCGTCGTCTGTGAATGGGAATTAGCATAGAAGAGAAAATAAATATATCCGGGAACTAACCATCTTCATCGACATCTTCAACATACTCAGCAGCGATTCGTTCAGCATCATCATCGTCTGGATTCATGCCTTCGGCCTGCATTTCCTCCTCCATGCGCTCCATGATATCAGCAGCATCTTCTCCGCCACCTGCCGCACCAAGAGCTCGAACAATGTGGCTAATAGAACCACCGACAGGAATACCCATGCCTCCCATTCCCAAGTCAATATTACGGAGCTCTTCTTGGTCGGCAGCCTGTCCTTCATAATCTTCCTCTTCCCCATCATCGTCGTCGTTGTCATCACTCTCCCAATCGTCCATATCATCATCGGCGCCGATTTCTTGACCGTCGTCGCCTTCTTCAATGATCTCGACGCGATTATCTTCATCATCAGAATCGTGATCTTCTCCACTTGATCCTTCATCGTCAGAATCGTCGTCGTCGTCGTCGTCATCCTCATCCAGGATGACTTCAACATCGCCAGGAAGGCCTTCAATAGGACCCATCCCCTCAATAGGTTCATCCTCATCGCTGATGTTGTCCTCGGCATCTTCCTCTTCATAGTCCATCTCCTCGTCATATTCAGCTTCGTACATTTCTTCATCGTCTACAAAATATTAGCTTGGAGAACCAAAAGGAGAAGGTGGGAAAACTTACCATCTTCGGACTCGGAAGAGGTGTCGCCCTCGTGGCCTGGTTCAAACATACCCAGAGTCGAGTTTCGGAACAAGTCAGGAGTTTCTTCGCGCTCGTCTTCGGGGTCAGAAACAGATGTGGCTGACTCAATGTCATCTTCTTCATTTTGACCAGGAGTTCCGGTGACAAGGCCAAGGTCGCTCAATTGGATGGCTGTCGTGGAGAGAGTCTTGAGGGGTCGTAAGATGTACTTGACAGCACGCTTTGCACCGGGAAAGTTTAGATCAATATCTGCGATGGAAGCGGTTAATGCTGAAATGAATCCCTTCTCAAACATGATGCGTCGAAGTTGCTTTTGGGATGCACTAGCTAAAGCTGTATCTGAAAGTGCAACATTCTCCTTGCCGCTCATGATATGGGTCATAAGATCAGAGAGTGCTAGCATGCGAGCGTACTTGACGTCGAGTGGTTCCTGGGAGGAGCTGGCTTCCTTGTATGCTTTGAGAATGTTTTCCAGAACAAACTTTCGGACAAACAATAGATCAGACTCATCTTCTCCATCGTAAGGTTGGTGCTTGTTATCCAAAGGTTTCTCTCCTGTCTTTGCAAGAAGTGCTGTGATCACCGAGTCTGCCCATGTTGATGTTACAGCCTTCTTCCGTAGTGCTGTGGTTTCCGCATGGTCGAGAGTACCAATTGGAATCAGATCAAACAAAAGGTAATTGACCACGCTTGAACGTGGCTTGGATGGGGTCATTGCTTGAGGTGGAGCACTACGCTTGAAATTAATGAACTCGATCTTTGTGCGGTTGTAGGATGACAACAGCTCAGTCAAGCATTGTAAGATGAAGCATCGGTAAATATAAATGGGATGTTCTTCGCCCTTGAACTCCTGCTTGGAAGAAGGCTTTGCAGGCTTTGTTTCCTTGGGGGCGGACTCCGAAGGCACAGAAGCTCCAGCCATTGTGACATCCTCGTTCCCTGGTCCAGAGGTGCTTGCCTGTTCAGTGGCAGTTGCAGCAGCGGCAGGGTCCTTGTCCTCTACGTCCTTGTAGTTGAGCAATTCACAAAGAAGGAAATGGATGACTCCATCTGCCTTTTCAACAACAGGTAGCTTAGATTCTGGGCCAGGTGTCTTTGTGACATCCTGCATCTCGCTATCTCCTGCTTCAGTAGATACTTTGACATCTTGAATTGTCAGATCTTCGGTAGCCTGGACAGTCGGTGTCACCGCATCTTCAGCATCCTTGGTATCATCTTCCGAAGCAGGTGCCTCTTTAAGTACCAACGACATTTGACGACCATGGCTATCATTAGGGAAAGACCAGCGGTTGTATTTTACCATCTCATTTGTGATTTCCACGAACAACCCTGGGTTGCGAATGGCAGTATGAGCCAGCGCCCGAACATAGGTTTGAGGATCAACAGCACGCTGTGTGCGAGATGAATCGAAGTAAGCCTTGATCTCGGATCGCATGATTTGCTTGATAGTGTCGTCGTCTTCAATGATGTGTCGTAGAATAATCATCAAGGGACTCTGAATGCGAGCCGAGCTTACACCTGCAAGCTGCTTGGCCATGACAAAGAGACGTTGAATATTCTTCTTCTCGCCCATAGCTTCAGCGACTGATCGCGTGCGCGTTAGAATGACCAGAATACGTAGAACTGCAAGAGCAAGCGCCTCGTCTTTGCCAATGCGTGGTAGAATGTCAAGAATGGCATCGAATAATTGCAATCGCTCTTCGTCGGTGACGGCAGGGTCGTATGAGTCCAGTACTGGCTCTTTGATCTCCTCTTTCTCATCAGCTGGTGGTGTCCAAACGGTCTTGCGCGGTCGCGCGTCGTTGCTTAATAACATCTCAACAACCAAAAGAATCTGGGCAATCCAAGGGGAAGGCTCATCAACAGAGTGGTTTGGAGATAGTCGAACAAAACTCAGCAGGTTTCCAAGGTTTTCCTTCAGCTCTCCGATAGCTGCCGAATAGAATGCCTTGTCGCGCAACATTAAGGCCAGCAAATTGGCATATGCCGCAATCTTCTTTCCTTCTGTCCGTAGGTCTTCCTCGCCAGCAAAAGACATAAGAGCAATAACCAGTGTGATTCCCACATTCTTCAAAGCATCAGAAGATTTGCTGACAGCAGTGGAAATTAGATCTGCTATCTCAAAGGTTACATCTCCATGAGCATTAATGACATCGAGACATTTGTCGATTAAATCCTCTCTGATGGCCTCTCGCTCCTCGTTAAGATCGTCGACAGTGATGCGTATGGGCGTCCCCGGCTCTGGCTCTGGAATGCGTACTGGTTCCGGCTCCAGATCGTCAACGGAAATCGAGTTCTTGAGCGGAGAAGGTTGGTGACTTCTAGCGCTAGGTGGCCGAGAACCTAAGACAGAAACCGGTCGGGATTGCTCATTAGCATTAGGGGGGTTCTGGGTAAATTGGCTAATCAATCCGCTGAAATCTTCCGGGCCCCCATCTCCGTTACTCGGAGGTGGAATGATCTGGTTGAGCTGTGAGATGATAGCGGGAAGACTTGCAGGCGTATCCACAGCCATGGCAGTGTCATCGGGTGTTGCTGTGCCGGTAGAAGCGCCAGTAAGAGGTCTAGAAAATGCCGTTTCCGCGTTGAGAGCCAAGTCACCTTCAGGGATAGGATAACGCTTGTTTCTACCTTCTGTTGCCTCCCTGCAATACTCCGTCGCATTATGATGGCTATTATTGCATCGATAAAGAGCCTCGTTTACGAGGTCGGCATCATAAGGGTGATCAGCTGTTGTGAGTTTCAAAAAGTTCTCCGAGTTGACTTTGAACATTGGTCTCAGCAGTTTAGATATCGACGAGACTGGGTCTGAGCGCTTGCTTGCTTCTCTCTCGTTATCAGCAACGCAGATGGTGCGGATAACTTCAATCAGCTTTTCTGAGATCTGACTGGAGCCCTTCTCGATGAGATCCGACTGCCACAACCGACGAACATTGGGCAGGACGGCCATTCGTAATTCGACAAGGAATTGTGCAGGTGAAAATTGGTCAGCGCGGGGGCGCTCTCCACCACGATGTACACTACTCAAATTGGTCGTTTGTTGAGACTCGGTGATGTTTTTTCCGTTCACGATTTGAGCGTAGATTGAGAGAATGTGTCTTGTGCCGGCAGTTGCCAACTCGCGTTGAACCGATGCTTCCGTACTCAACTCCTTTGGATCCGCGTTTTCCGTACTTGATCGGATTTCCGTTGTGAATCTTTTGAGGATGCCATTGAGTATATCAAAACCGCCATTGTCTTTGAAAGCTAGCAGAACAATTGTGATGATTTGAGTTGGACGGTCATTGTGGCGTGAGACATCGATGAACATATCTTTCAGTACGCGTAAAAGTCCAATCCAGTAGGTGTAGCATTCGGCTGGCGAAGTTTCGTTTGGTGCTGCCAATTGAGTTATAATGCTTTCAGCAAGTGCATTTGCGATAGCGTTATTGTTGTACTTTTGAAAGAGTTCTGGGCTGCGTTTCAACACTAAGGCCTTGCCCAAGGTTTGGAAAAGAGGAGTAACGCTCTTTGAAACTTTGCTAAGAAGGTATTGGAGTGTTTGAAAGTTCTTGAAGTAGGGACTGCTCTTCTCGGATTTAGTTGGAGACTTCATGCTTTCTTCCACAGCCTTGACTGCAGCTCTTGCAGCCTCAAGCTCCAAATTTGCGTTTCCGTTTGGAGGGGCTGGCGGAGGCATAGAGACCGCATCGTCTACTTCGGGGACCTCCTCAGCTACAGGCAGTGGTGTGTCGGCCTCCGAAACGCTCTCAGAGGTAGCCTCACCAAACCCAGTGTCCTTGACACGTGTGGCATTCTTCCAGTGATTAGGAATGACCTTGGTGATGTGGATCTCCTCTCGCAGAGCTGCTCCTAGTAATGGCCCGAGGGCCTTGACAAGTTTTTCGTAGTAATCGGCAAGATTTATTTGCGAGAAACTATGGGTTGTGTTGCGAGCACTATAAGTAGCAGCCTGGAAACATGCGTGAAGAGTTGTCAAGAGAGAATGTAAATTGACGAAAGCCTTGGCAAGGTCAGTTCCTCGAGCAAGAAATTCCATATCTGCAGACTGTCGTGACTCTGCGTTGACAAATGGTGCGAAGAAGGACTTTCCCTCCTGATGTTTGGCGAAGGAGGAAAGGGTGTCTGTTGCAGCTAGTGTGCGTTGGAGCAACGAGGGTATGGTGAGATGCGGTTTCGGTTCTGCCAGTATTGCAATCACATTATGAAGATTTCGGCTTGCACTGCCATCAGCAAAATCGTAAGTCAGGCATGGCGAGTCCACGAGATCGAGAACAAATTCGATGCCACCCTTGGCACAGAATTCCATACGAACAGAAGAGTTGCTTAGCATTGCGACCAAAAACGTACCAACAGCCGAGACAAAAGGAGTAAGTGATGCGTTTGGCGTAGACTCATCGGGGGTTGTATCATCTCGGGGTTGCTCTGAAGCCTGACCAACATCCTGCATGTCCACATCTAGGTCAGATTCGTTCCCTACTGCTTTCTCCTTTCCCTTGAGAGACGGAGTGGGTTGATTGAGTTGAGTGTCTGCAATGACCGTCTTTCCAGATGAGTTTGTAGTCCACAGCTTAGCACCAATTTTCTGCTTCTCCGCCTTGGTCTTACAGAGATAACCCACTCTTGCAACCATGTCCAGAATTGCATTCATAATAGCTGTCTTTAGAGCTGGGTGGTGTCTGACCAATTCGTCGAATGTGCCTCCGAGATTTGCAGGCAATTCTTTGTTGGACTCCATACATTTGACGTGCTCTGGGCTCTCGAAAATCTCGAAAAATATTTCTAAAGCGCGAGAAGATTGCAACATTTTCATTCCAGAGTTGTTCAGACATAATGCGCCAAATGCTTGAGGGATGATATTGATCGTCTCTGAGGTGGGCATAATACCACGTGCAAGAGGACCTTCTCGTGGAATCTCTAACATTGACAATACTGGTCGACGGGATGAAATCGGGGGCTCGTCATCGCCAGTATCATCGTCGTCGTCCGAGTCGTCCGAGTCGTCAGACACAGACACGGACCCAGAGGGAGAACCGGGGACATGTGCCGCAATTGCTGCTTGTGCAGCTTGCGCAGGCGTAAGTTCGGGCGCAGGTTGTGGTTCGTTCGCAGGCTGAGGCTCCGTCTCCGTCTCCTTAGGAGTATCTGGGATTTCTGTCCCGGTGACAGCCTCGAGGAATCCTTTACTTAATCCGGCTTCAGCAATTATGGCAAAGCTGGTAGGCTCATTGTTAATGAAATCGTTGAGGATGCTAACGGAGTTGGTCCACACAATCGAACCAAAAATCTTGGAATTTCCAATGATTTGACGAAGACTACCTAGCAAGGGTGAAGAATCAATCAGATTACGCAACAGTCGATCGAAGTTACCTCCATACCCTCCAGCGGTTGACATCATGTGATGAATAAACTTGAAAAGCCATTTGAGGGTCTGTTGTTGATAGAATGGGATGGTATAATCAACGGCTGACGAGCAAAATTCAGCGGGGATGCCTTTACCAGCAGCGGCATTCTCCGCAGCATTCTTGACCTCGTAGACAATCAAGTTGGAGACAGCATCAAGTCCATCAGCACTAACGAGAGTCTGGAAAGCATCACGTGCACTGAACAAGATATTGTCGAGAAAGGAGAGAATCTTGGGGTGATAACACTCGGCGACATTTGTACGTAAGCTAAGCACTTCAACCAAAATGGGTATAAGGCCAGCCGTAACAAGATCTGATCCAGTTCGACCATTAAGAGATATTGTTGAGAGGAGGGAAAATAGAGCATCACGCCATGCATCCTTTTCTGTGATTTTATCACCACTTTCCTCAATGCTCATCTCAGCCACAGCCTTTCTAACAACATAGAGCAGAACACCATGATTGACCGTTGTGTTCAAGGCAACACAAACGTCTGGAAATTTGCTCTGGTATGCTGACAGCGCCTCGAGAGTTGAAAGAGCCAAAGTTTGGATTGGAACGGGAACTGCGATATCACCATCGGCAGGTGGATGGACCATATCTGCAAGCTGGTAGGCGAGCTGCATTCGACGTGGCTCCTCGGCATCTTGCTTCAAGACACTTTC
Organism: Hymenoscyphus scutula; assembly: GCA_001399465.1. Lineage (NCBI taxonomy): Eukaryota > Fungi > Ascomycota > Leotiomycetes > Helotiales > Helotiaceae > Hymenoscyphus > Hymenoscyphus scutula. The sequence continues at coordinate 51,902 of LKTO01000035.1, read as the reverse complement.
AAGAAATGTAGCTTCTGGGTGAATATAGGCAAGATTGGTGATTGCCAAGAGGCGGATGGACAAAATCTGTCTTCGAGTCTCGACTGATGTTGTCAAGGCAGACGCAAGTCGTAATTTGGTCAAGAGCTCGTAGTGCACCTCCTTAGGTAAATCACGTGTGTTATCTTCAAGGAGTTTGTGGATACTTGTTGACTTGAGCTTGGAAGAGGATATTTCAACAACTTTATAAGCTGGTTGGCGGATTGCATCTTCGGTTGTGACGGTTGGAGATCGCACAGCGGATGGGCTTTCATCTGATCCTGGATGTCTGTTGGAACGATGATACTGGGGGCCCAAATTGGAAGAGCGTCGGACTGGGGTTGGGGTGACGGGACTGGGCGATGCCGGGGTAGTTGGGGCACGAGCAATACTGATAGGCGCATCTGTATTTGGGTCTTGCTTGGGATAATAAGTAACCTTCACATCGCCCCATTGCTCCCAGCTAGTCTCGGTTGCCGGAGTAGAGTTGTTATCTTGTCCAGTTCGGACGGCAGTAAGGCTACTGCTAACACCATTTGCCCCCTTGACCATGGAAGAAAGATCATTAGCATACAAGATGGTGTTAGTAGTCTTTTGATTCGAAGATGGTGTTTGGAATACTGCCTTCTCCTTGCCCTTGGCACTTGGTGTTGTGGGTGTTCCTGGCTGTGGCTCCACTGGGGTCACAATTGTCTTGGTAAATGGCAAGGCCAGTTGAACAACGCGATCAAGCTCAATATTGTAGTGCTGTGCGAGAACCGTTGCACTGACATGCCGAGATGAAACTTGCATACGCTTCAAAGCAGACTGGTATCTCTGGGCCAATTCTGAACCCAACAAAAGGGTGCTCTGAATGATCGATAATGAAGTGGAGTTGAGCAAGCTATTCATATGCGAGCTACTGGCATAGACAGCACGATTGCCACAATTCTGAAGAAGCATTCGAGAAAAGTTGAGAATTGACTCGACCAATTGACGATCGCCATCCTTGCCGTAACCAAGAGCATCAAGGTCTGGGGTTTCTACGAAATTGATGCCAGGCTCCTCGGTAGAAGATTCAAGAATCAGGCGCCCAAACTCTACCGTCTGTGGGCCTTCATTCAATTTGTATGCCAGGCAGAACTTCTCAAGAACGAGATCAAATCGATTCAGGAGTGCGATCCAGTGATATAGATCGCCTCTAGGGAAGGGCCATCGAGTGGGGAACGTTGATAGATGTTGCGGGAGGAGGGGCAAGGGTGTAGAACACGCAGCTGTGCGGAATTCTTTAATCCACGGTGACTATGTTCTCAATCAGCAAATGTTTGTTAGAAATTATGGCACGTCGAAGCCTACCAGAGTCTCAGCGTGTTTCGCTAGCATAGTCTTGGTAATTCGGACCATGATGAAGGCGGGAGCGGCAAACCCGCGGAATCCTAATAAGTGACCCCCTCCACTACCTCAGGTCTCGATCCTAGCTGGCAACAGCTTGCTTCTTCCAGTATGGGGCGTCCTCGAAGGGGCAGCTTGGGGATCAAGACGCTTCGTTGTGGGTTTGTGGGGATTGGGCGGAATCTGGATGGCGACAGGCGTTTCCGCAAGGCTATCTCTCGTTTGCGATCACGGATAATTCGATCGTGGTATCGCGGCAGATGAAGCTGAAGCGCAGCAACAGAGCTTCAAAGAAAGGTCGTAAATGATCGTAGATGGTCGCGTGGCGCGCGGTGATTCGGAGGTCGATGGAATTAATATGGTCAGGTTCGGGGCGAGATGGTGGTGACCTTGAGGAATCGAAAAGAGCGTGTCGAGAGGAACGGTGCAGGCGCCTCTCTAATTCTCAGTCGATGGGAATCCTACGCAGGCTGAATGGGGATGCCAACAGTTGTGTAGGAGATGGATCTGGGTGGTGGTGGTGGTGGAGGGTGGTGGTGTTGGTGGTTTGTGGTGGGAGGAAGAAAGTTGAGGAAGCTCTGTCTGCAGGTGAGCTTGGAGGTGTCAGAGTCTTTTCTACGTCAGCGATTTACTAACTAAGGTAGTTCAAAACCCGTATTCACCCAACAACACCAAATCGGAGTGATTATATGATGGATTTATATGGAATGAATCTGATATAACGAGGATCTATTCAACTATCGTCAAAATTCACATTTAGAGGCCGGACTCCAGGTACCAGTACAAGCTGAAGTCGTGTCGGTCTTTAGGCAGATGAGTGTAGCTGAACTGAGTACTACCTATGGCTACACAGCCTCTAAAGCACGATAACACTTTCTTCTCCTTTATTAATCATCTATTTCGTCTATTTTTTTATTTTCCTCTTTCTTTCAAGGTTACATCTTACTTGGTAAGTTTCTCTCCACCACCAGATGATCTACAGTTCGCAAATTTTCAATGTTACTTTGCATTTGAACCCTTTACTTTTAAATAAGTGAGGAAAAGCATTGTTAAACTAATATTGGATGAAAACAGACCGGCTCTCACTAACAACATTATAGTTCTATTTTAAGCTGACCAACATTTTTCAAGTCAAGTTAACTAGGCCAGCTAGCCTTATCGCAAGGCTGAAAGTTTCAGTTTCCGAAGTCATACCGGATTATTCAACATCACGTGAAGATACATCACTTACAAGTACATCCCCGAGTGATAGAGTTTCATTTTTAATACCGAGATTTGTAAAAGGTAAGGGCAGCTGGTTTTAGAATGATTATTTCTACCAAAAGGGTAAAATCTTTTCGAAAGACCCGTAAGCGAGAAGAGTAGAGTTGAATATTTTTTAGTAGTTACTGAATCATGAACAACATTGCTAAAAGATATCGAATAGTCTCTTATATCTTGATTGGTAAATACTTGATGCATACAAGATTCGACTACTAACAAATAAACAGTAATATACTAGGTCCTAGGGTACTTGAAGAGAGTACGTTTAAATACATGGAACAATGTAAGTTCTCACCTCGGCGTTTAAAATTAATGAAGTTTCCTTCATTTAAAACTTATCCAAGTATCTCAGAGCGGCGGACCTTCACAGCAAGGTAACAAGCAGTAAATGGAGGTCTGTACCTGCCTCTCTCCTTCTTAGTTCGAAGTGTGTAGGTTAAGCAGAGTTGATTAATCTAACTCTGGAGCAGAATCTTCCATTGAACCTATTCTTAGGAGGGTTCACTGAAAATGCCTCGGATTGACTACTGTTTGCACGGAAATGGTTATAAATAAGGATATTAAGAGGGGAATCTAATATTCTGCGAGTCTACTCTAAAAGAAAGTTCCCAAGTATCCATTCAATAGTCGAATTTCTCGCCAACCAACTTCTCACTCAAAATCCACAATTTGTCCGCTTCAATCATATCTCGACCCCAGCTTTGAATCTCGATATCTTCCACAACAGCACTATCAGCAAAATACCTTCCGTTATACTCTGCAGCACCAAATTAGTCATTGCAAATACGTCTTCACGAGATCAATCAACCCACCTGGTTTCTCTATGTCTGGATGAAAGGCAGCATATATGTGCGTCGCAACACCCTGAGAAGCCGTTTTAAAAGTAGAAGCATCTTCCCAAATGTGCCAATACTGCTTATAACCCATATCACGATCACGAAGGCCTGTTTCCCCAACATTAGCTGAGTGAGTACTCTTTGTGTATTGCTGGAGTGGACTTACCCATCTCTGGATAATCCTCGGGTACGATTTCCCTATCGAGACTTGTTGAGACAATTACTCCCGGATGAAGACTCACGGAAACCACTCCCTTCTTCTCCAATTTCTTGGCGAGAGATTTGGAGAATAGCATGTTAGCAGTCTTAGACTGAGAGTATGCAGACCAACGATTGTAATGCTTCCCATCCTGGAGAGTAGAGAAGTCGTGTTAGCAAGCCCATCACATCAAGAAATGAATTCATAAAAGATACAAAGTACTCACATCAAAATTCGTGTCATCAAACAAAACACCATTCTCAGACTGAATCCTCACACCTCCCCATCGATACCCAGCACTACCAACATTCACAACCCTTCCCCCCTTCCCCATATTCTTCACCAACAAGTTCGTCAAGAGAAAATGTCCCACATGGTTAATGCCGAACTGACTCTCAATCCCATCGACAGTCTTGGAATAATGATGTCCCATGATCCCAGCATTGTTGACTATGATATCAATCTTCTCCCCCAACGCCTCGATTTGCTTGACAAAGGCGCGGATCTGGGTTTGCGAACCTAGATCTAGGGCGACGGGCCATAAACGGACAGCTGGAGCGATGGCAGCGATTTCCTTGGCGGATTCTTGCGCTTTTGAGAGGGTGCGGGTTGCTAGGATGAGGCAGGCTGGATTGTATTTTGCAATTGCAAGGACCTTTAAAATATTGGAGTCAGTATATTTTCTCGAGAATGGTTGGGTGGCTGAAAGAGCAAGAGTTTTCGTTGTATGACTCCTGGACAAATGAGTTTTAGGGAGAAATTTGGCTACTGACGAATGCTCCTCCAAGTCCTTCTGGGTTTACACCTGTGACGACGAGGGTTTTGCCAGCAATTTGAGATTGGAGGTCTGAGGCAATTTCCTCGGCAGTGGTGTTAGCGTTGTAAGGACTCATTTTGAATTTGTGCTAAGCAGTTTTCCTAGAGAGCGATGTGGAAGAAAATATTTGATAATTTGATCCTAGAGGAAGAGGAAGGATGGCGAGTTTAAATTGCATTATCATGTACTCGTCCATGACTACTTATACCCAATTTCTCCTCAATACAACATTGTTGTTTTCGTGGATCCATGATCTGTAAACCCCCATTTGGATGAATTAGTTTTCAACAACACAACCCCAATCGGTCAAAGTCCCACCAAGGATACCTACGTCCTCGTGGTAATAATCACGGGGAAAAATTCTTCAGGGGATTCCCGAAGTACAAAGCTCGCAGTTGTTGCAGTCATGAGGCAAAGCTAGTAGTGGAGCACTTTTCCCAATTAGGTCAAATATTTTGTTTTCCTAATCGGGTGGGATTCGGGGATAATGAGTAACTCCGAGTAATACAACCACCGCACCACCGCCGTTTTCTCTCCTTGTGTGAAAAAGATCTTCATTTTGTCATCTGAGGCGGGTTTTCGCTTTCGCTTTTCCTTTCACTATGCTTGAATGCGCTAGTGAGAAAATGTTTGAATAAAAACACCAACTCGTTTTCCTAATTCATGCCTAGCTCTCCTGACCTCCTCTTTTCACCCTCCAATCTACTCTACACTCCTTACACTCTTGCCCGTCCCAAACATGAAGTCCGTCCCAACAGAGATAGTATTTTCCCAATTTTCTGACCCCCAAGATGAGGTCGATCACCAAGCAGGGTTATTCTGCTACGGGAATGGGCCGGTGAAAGTCCCAGGACCTTGGAAAAGAGGTCGTCCGAAAGGGGGTGAGTATTTTAACATTTATCTCTTACTCTTTAGAGAACGAGGCATTGATCCAAAGTTTTCTGACAAATAATCTCCAGCCTTAAACAAAAAAGCAGCCAAAGCCACCAAGACTAAAACCACACCCCCGTTAGAGATAAACTTCCAGTTCATCCACACCTCCCCCCAGTCTAAAGCCATCGACCCCTCATCACGAGCAATCATCAGAAAACACGTAAAACAAAGAACTCGGCATCACGATTCACACCAGAAAGAGAATGCCACTTCCAAGTATGCTGATAACAAGTCCATTCTCGAAAACCACTCCCAGCAAACCAAAAGTTCAGAAATTCTAGGTATTGAAAGAGACTGTTCAAGAACACTTTCAAAATGCAATCTATACCAGATCCCAGGTGTAGATCCATTCAACAAGTCCTGCATCAAGTTGGAACCTTATATGCATGATTTGCTTCATTACTGTCCGTTCCCACTTCCAATCCCAACACACCTTCATCATCACCTCCTCGCTTGTCACTCTCCATCCCAAACCTTGCTTATCAGTCCCTAGTCTCTACCAATATCTGGCGCACCCTCTACACCCTAGAGCATCTAGCAAACATAAACCCAGTCCACGTCTTCTGGCTCCCTTTGGCCTTCCAAGACCCAGCATTGATCCATTCCCTCATTGGGTGTGCGGATATCTATGTTTCCGGGTATAGAATCATACGACAAGAAGGGAGGGGACTGCGACATTTACAGGCTTCAATTGCAATTGTGAATATAAGATTAAAAAAAATGGGAAAAGGGATGAAGGCCAAAACCGTCGCGGATGGTGATGAGTGGGGAGGGAGCATCGAGGATATCGAAGGAGAAGAATGGTTAGAGTGCGGAGACAAAAAAACATATTGCAGGCTTCAAATTATCATCGTCCTCGTTGCTGCTATAGCTCTCCTCGAGGTGCATTTCCCTTTCCCTTTCCCCCATTCTTCCCTCCCACCTATCCTCAATAGCACTTGTATAAAAATACTAAAAGCAAGTAGTACGGACAAGGCCGCACCCAAAACTGGCGAATCCACATGCTCGGCCTAAAACACCTCATCACCCTCGCAGGCGGCCTCCACACCCTCCTCCCCCGACCCCAAATCCTCGAAAAAATCTACAGAGCAGACCTCTACGGCTCCCTCGATTGTTCCGAAACTCCCTTCTTCACCTACCAATTCCCGCCTTCCATGCCCTCCATCCAACACCCCACACCCTCAACTAACTTCCAAAATTCCAACTTCAAAACACCACGTTTCCATAATATCGCTCCAATGCTAAAAGAAGGAATACAGAATTTCGAATCCACACTCTTCTTCTGGGCGCAAGCCACGAAAACTCGCAAAGAAGCTGAGTTCGTGAGAGGTGTATTGACGAGGACTCAATACCTCCTACTCTCGGAAAAATTCCCTTTCGAGCCCGCTAATGAGTTTCTCAGGATGACACTTATCATTTTCCTGTTATCCATTCTTAATGAACGACCCCGGGATTGTTCTATAGGTAGAAAGATATGTGGGATTTTTCGAGAGAGGTTTGAGGAGGTGGTTTTGGATGGGGAGGGAGAGGATGGGGATTTTTTACTTTGGGCTGTTTTTCTTGCGGTTTGTGTTATGAGGTGGACGGAGTGTGAGGATTTGGAGTGGTTGGTTGGAACTTTGAGGGGGTTGTGTTTGAGAGAGTTGGTGGGGGGGATGGGGGAGTTGAAGGAGAGGTTGGGAGGGTTCTTGTGGGTTGAGTGTATTCATTTTGAGGGGTTGGAGTGGGTTTGGGGTGAGATGGAGAGGTGCGTCTAGGTGGATAGATTTCCACCTATTTGAGCGGGAGCACGAGAGCGAGGAGTTATCATGCTGATATCAGTATATACCTGGACAAGTAACGGCCATAATCACTAAGTCAAAGGTCCACCTAAATTATAAAGTTTACACAATTTACACCTCCACTCCAACAGAATAGCTTCCTCACAAAAAGAAAACATTCAACAAATCACTACTCTCTCACCTAAAACATAAACTCAACCAGTAATCACCCAACCTTGAACCTTCATCTCTCATCACATTATCACACAAGTTAACACCGAACAATTACAGCAACTACCATATATAAATACACAAGTTATAAGTAACACCAATGACAATATTAAAACTGCCCCCCCCGGGAAAGATTAGCTAACTTTCCGTACATTTCATTAAAAATGAAATAGAAATTAAACTCGAGACTAAAGACCTAGCTTTCATACTAGATATTAGGGGTTAGGAGGACAAAAATGCCTTTAAGAAATCTCAAGTCCTCTCCCTCTGATTATAAGCAAGAGTACACCGGTCGTATACCGAGGCCCGAGTATTCTCTATTTCTTTCATAGATCACCAACTCCACCAACCTAACTCTCAAACTCTTGGTAAAACACGAAAAAAATCACAAGAAAAATAATTCTCCATGGATGTTTCATTTCATTTCATCTCAACTTCCCATCCCTCTAACTATCTAACTCTCACTACCCTGATGCCACCAGACATGCCCACTCATCACCACATGTTCACACAACATCAGCTTTCCCCCTTCCCCTCCCTCACTTCCTCAACATTCCACTCCCTCTCTCATCACATCACCTCCCACCCATCTCAACAAAAAAACTATCTTATATACAACCAACACGTTCCCCCGCCCCAAGTTCAGGTCCAGCCACCCAGCATCTAGCCTGGCTTAGCTCCTGTGAGATATCTTTTTCTGCCTCTCCCTCAAATCAATATAACGCACACACCAAATCATAAACATACATTAAAAACAGCCAATCCACTCCGCAACGCTTGCCTCGACACCCGCTGTCAAATATGCCCCGCCATGCAAAGTTCCAAGACAAAAGGGGAAAGTTTTCTAAAAAAGGGGAGAAGGAGAAAAGAAGTTAAGATAAAAAGGAAACATGGAAAGGTGGATATCACAGAGAGCTTTTTTTCCCCCCTTCGTCGTAAGCATGCAGATGCGTCGCTAAGCCAAATCGTTCTTCGCGGGAGGGAATTGTGTGTAAGAAAATGCCATCTGTCTAGCGTATGGGAAAGACAAAGACGCCGAAAGAAGAGAGACTGTACAATAGTCGAGTGAATTATGGCCGTGATTCGTTGCCCGAGAACAGAATATGTGATTAATCGAGTGCTTTCCGCAGATCGTTGAATTTCCGGTTTTGTGATTCAAATTTGGAGTTGAGCTGCGTTTTGTTAGTCTTGTTCCAATGCGAATAATTGGGGTTGAACATACCTCTGCGTACATCATCTTGGTCTCTACAAGATTCTTCTCCATTTCCGCCATCTCTTCCTCGAGTCTCGAGTTCTCCTCGTGGACCTCTTGATTTCGCTTCATCAGTCGGTCCATTTCACTCTTTAATCTCTCTTCGACTTCTTCGGGTTGTTTCTCCACCACGAGTCGCAGCTCTGTGACTTGGCCCTTCAGTGATTCACTCTCATCCTTCAATTCTTCGTTTTCAACCTTGGTTTTGACGAGATCAGTAGCAAGAGCAGCGTGCTCGGTATCATGCTCCTCTACTCTCTCTTCCAATTTTCGTACCTTCAGTGATAGAGCGTGATTCGATGCCTTGAGATTTTCAAGTTCCATCTCACGTTCCTTTTCTAATCGAGTTTTCTCTTCCCACTCTAGGGTATATGTCTTGATAACCTCCGGCGTAATCTTGATGGCACAGGCATCTTGAATAAGATGATCAGCACGATACACCTCCTTGTCGATGCTTGCGCCAGAGTTTCCAAAAAATCCAGATTCAAGAATTGAACCCTTGGATGGGGATTGATCAATGTAAACATCGAATAATTGGTCCTTCAAAAATGAGGTCAACGCGACCATGTCATTCATACCAAGCAGCGTTGCGGCATTCTTTTGCATCAGCACGATTCCAAATTTCAGAATTGCGGCTAGCCCTTCGCTAAGGATGAGGTCGTATATTCTGAGCACAAGCTGTAGGGGGAATCGGTATGCAAAAAGGGTCAAAAACCATTGGGTTGCGTAAAGATGTGGCGTAACTTGTCGTCTTTGGAGATGGCAGTAAAGCGCAGGCTCAAAATCTTCCAACAACCGCTCGAATAGATAGAGATGCATGTGTAAACCTGGCATATCGTTAATGAACAAGTCTCGTAGTTTGTACTTGTTCATCAGTCGGACAAGCAGACAGAATGCTTCATCTTCAGGCATCTGTAAAGTATTAGTTCCAATCTTATGAGGAGGAAATTGCTCATCTTACGTTAAACAGTAGTGGCATAGCAAGAAAATTCATGCCTTGTGCATAACCCACGCCCTCGTCAAACAGAGCATAGGCTTTACACACACCGAATAATCCTTCTTGTAACCCAGCACTTGCAGCAAATTTTGAGTAACTTGTTCGTGCCCCTAGATCTCGTCGAATTGCTTTTTCTAATTTGTTGAGAGAAACTGCATCTTCCTTGGCCTTTTTCTTCTTCTGAGCAACTGCTGCTGCTTGGGCTTTTGCAAGCATATCTGGGTCTTTCGGTGGTGAGGGAGATCTTAACCCATTCATATGTATCTGAGCTGGTGTGGAGTGATCTGAATGTACTGATGATGCGGAAGAAACCACCTCGTCCCTGTCTCTGCTACTAGAAGAATTCGTACTTTGACCCATGGCACTCGATGTGCTCATGCGATCTTTGTCCTTGTCTGTACCCCTGACCACCAACTCTCGATAAACGCTTTCCAGGTCTTCGTTCTTGCTTTGTGCAAGTACTTGCCAAACCACGCCTCGAATTGCATTGGGAATACCAGTGGATATGGCTCTGTTCAACTCCTCGGGGCTGGTTCTGGCGACAGCAGCTGGCCCCTCGTATACTACAGACTGCCATAGATCCCAATCCACAGGCGCAGATGGGTCCCCCATTGCAGATGGTCCAGCAGAAACCCCGGATGCGGTCCCTGGCGCAAGAGCAGGGTTAACTGTCGAAGGATTTGGGCTCGTTGGGTGGATTGGTGAGAGAGGGGAGAGTGCCCCCATTGACAACTCTCGCTCTGGTATTCCAGGGCTCAAAGTGCCGCTCCTCTCAATCATGCCAGCCAATGTAGCCCCATCTTTATCATCTGCTCCTAAACCAGTAATTCCGGCCTCCTCTCGCATCCGCAGAAGCTTAAATCGATCCCGCAGACTGTTTCGCATCGGCCGTTTGTTCCCATTTGTCCCATCCGACTCGCTGCCCTCCTCGAGTTTGCTTAACATCATTTCAGGATTGCTGCCGATTGTGGCAATCGATGAAGCCGTATTCCTTCGCTCGTTGTTTGGTGATGGTAATGGAGATATGACTGTTTCTTTGGCAGTTGTCGAATTCCGTGAAAGCCAGGAGAAGGGACTCGTTAATTTTCTAGATGGTGGGGGAGGAGGGTGTTGAAGGAGGGCCGGTTGAGGAGGTGCAGCAGGAGGGGCGGCCCAAGGAATAGACGGCAGTGCGCCTGATAGACCTTGAAGAGAGGAAGGCTTGGAACTCTTTGATGGTAAAACTGGGGGTTTGTCTTCTGGTACAATGACTAGATTGGATGTTAACATTGGGCTAGATCAGACGGGGTTTTCGCCACATACCATTTAACGGGGTCGCCGCCTCCTTTGTAGTTGCCACTTCCTCATCCAGATTTACGTTGTCTAAAGAGGTAGTTGAAAGACGATGGGAGGTCAGCAAAGGTGATTTTGGTTGGGTGATTTCGATTTTGGTATCGTCTGCCTCTGTCTCTTCAGCATGCGGCGTATTCCCATTCGTTTCAATCTTCTCTTCTGATACTGGGAGACTGGGTAGCGGAGGTCGTGGTTCTGTGGACGAGTCTCGTTTGACACTCTTCTCCGAGGATGAGCTTCTTTTGGTCAGCGACCTCGACCTTACCACCTGGGCAGTAGCCATTTGAGCGGATTCGATGACTGCCGTGTCATTGGCATCCTCGAACGTGTCCTACCAAAACATCCACCGTCAGCCAAGTCTCTGTGGTACTGGAATGCAGGTCCAGGGAAGTGGTGGACTACGAAGTCAGAAATGGACGTACATTCTCCCGATCAGAGCCATCATCAACCTCGGAATCCCTCCTGCCTCGTTCTGACCCGGACTCGATTTTATCAGGCTCCTTCGACTCGATCGTGTCCTTTGACTCCGTTCTCACATGGTCCGCCATGATGCTGTTGGGTATGTAGGGAATTGGGGGGGTGTCGAGGTCTAGAGCCGGTGCTTCAGGCCATCAAAGGGGGGGCTCTGCGGCCAGGCCTGGGGAAAGATATGGGGATGCAGTTGGTGAGGGTATTCGAGGTATTCGTGATATTCTGTGGAGGTGGATGGAGTAGGAGAAGCTGGGTATGCGGGTTCAAGAAGGTGTAGAAGGTGGTGGCAGTTTGCTTGGTGAACAGATGTTGCTTGCTGGACTGGCAATTATTATTATTTCGAGGTGGTTCAGGTCGCTTCTGATACGGCGGGCCGGGCAGAGGGTCTTGCGAGAAGCCTCGCAGCTTGGTTGACAGGGGAAGGCGGTCGGGGTCTGGAGATTTGTTTGTAAATCTAAATTTCATAGAAAAAGGGCAATTTGCGATCTGAGGAAACTAGCAGTTTTAAATTGCAACTGCGGAGAAATGATGACTGGCAGCTGGGTTTGTTTTCAACAAAAACATTCATATTTCTCGGCTATCTTATTCACGATGTACATATCACTAAACATATCTATGTGTAAGTATAAAGGCTAGAAGCTAAGCTCACCTCATATAGGTAGGCAAAACATTCAGTAGTGCCCTCTGCAAGTACTACTCATCCTCGGGCAAGTCGTCCAGTGGAAACAGCTTATTGCCAATAGGCCTGGTGTTGACTTCTCGAGCAAACCCAGACGCCACCGTCAGCGAGTGATAGCCCCCTAGCGGCACATAAACTATAGTACCTGATCTGCACTGATCTGGCATGTCCAGCCACATCTGATTCCGAATTCTCCTCAACCAAATCCCCCTTTCCTGTCACGCAACCAACACAATCAACCAGCCGAAGTAAACAAACAGGACTCGAGTAGTTTCAAGAAAACAGAAAAACGGCCACCCACTGGCTTCTGCTTCCATTGTCGTGGGCCAACCAATTAAACGGGCCAGGCGAGGACTCGTAGTAGCTGAAACACGCCCCAAGATCAGAGCGAGCGCTGGTCCCGATTCGCTGTCAAGTCTCAACGGCCACCAAGTCGAGAGCTCAACCCTGAAACAAAATCCTTGATTCCTGGAAACGAGTTTGCCACTTCGTTTATCAGATGTTTCCCGTGAAAAATGTTCAATCGCACAATTTATATAGACTGTGAAATATATCTTCAATAAACGATAGAATGATAACCATATTTGTTACATTGTACGAGCCCAAAATAGCATCAGCAGCAAAAGCGAAAGCCCCTTTCCGGACTCTCGGGAGCGGAACTCCCAACAACCAGGGGAGGTCAGACCTTGGCAGCCATCAGCTCAGCCCTAATAACCTTGGGAGCTGGCTGGCGGCCGCTAGACAAGTGGTTATTCAACATCATAAAGAATGATACTCGTTGAATTCTGAAGAGAGTCTTATATTCTACGAGTCCGCTCTCTTCTCCTGCGTGTGGGAACAACTTCTTTTCATAAAAAAGGAAGCGGTGCTGTAAGGTATTTTTCCAACATAGGCTTGCCAGAGCGAAATAAGAGAAACTAACAGGTTCATTTTCATCTTTTCAACTCCCCTAATCAATCGTCATTCTCGCCTCCATTCCTCCATCTCTTCCTCCTTATCAGACCTGCGGTAGTCACCTTCGCCTATGCTTCTCGTGCGCCGCTACTGCACCCAAGTGCGAAAATGGCAGGTTCGTTGTTAGTTTCCAGCTCTGACCGCAAGTACATACGAGGAAACGTACTGAAGGCTGATACGCGGCATCCGGAGTAAAGCCTCTTTCTTGCAACAGTGAGCATTATCACTCATCCAACCGAACCATGGCTCATGTACATCTATCTAGTTGCGAGGGCCAACCATATGTTCTGAAAACTGTATCTCCATCAGTATTCCAGCAATCGAAGGAGCTCAAACGTGAATTTGAAGGCAATCCCCGCTTTCGACACCACGTTGACGAGAAGGAGGTCGATTGCACCCTCATTTATGAATGGTTCCGAGACGACTTGTTTCAGTTGATCAGGAAGCATCGAAATATCCCGCTTGCGTCGAGAAAATGGGTACTGCGGGAGATAGGGGAGGCGTTGAGAGACTATCATGCCAAGAATTGGATCGACATAGGTACGTACGTAGGCGAGAGAGAAGTGAGATTGGTATTGCACTGAAGGGAATCCGGTTTACTAATCCTACCTACCACTTGCTAGATGTGAAGCCTGACAATGTTTTTGTCGATTGGAGTCTGGACGAGCAAGGTCAGATCAAAGCAGAAAGAGTAGCATTGGGTGACCTCGACTGCTCGCTGAAGCTAGAACATGACGACGACCTCCTCCGGATACCCAATGGAGGAATGATCGGGAATGTCATGTGGTGCGGGCCCGAACAGTTGACGGGCCAAGGCATTGGGAAGCCTTCTGACGTCTTTGCCTTTGGTCTCATCGTAAGTACCGTAACCTACCGTAACGCAAGCGCAAGCTGATGAGCGCGCTAAACGCGACTTTCTTTTAGTGTCTGTTTGTGATCACAAACCAAGAAAAGCTGAATCCAAACTTCTAGGAACTTGACCAACAAGGTACCCCCCATAGAGAAGCATTAATGATCACCCTGCTCGCATACTTTGGACCGCTTCCCACAGAGCTTATAACACATCTCAATGACGCCGTCTGGGCCGAGAGGATCACGAAATTTGCAGAGTCCCTAGAGGGAATGGGCCTGAGTGAGGCGGAGCGCTTGGAGAATTGGCCCCAGGAGGAACAGCCGGATCTTGACTTTGACGCGAAGAGATTTATTTCTCGTATGACGAACCTCGATCCAGCGAAGAGAGCAACGATGGAGGAAGTCATGGCGGATCCATGGTGGAAGAAGTAGGTAATTATAGTTATAGTTGCAGTCATTGACTGAGGTAGATTAGAAATCGGATTGGAACTCTATATTATATTTGTAAATTGGGTTTCACTCTCAGCTCCAATGTAAAAATGGTAAATAGTAATATACAATTTAATTTTACATAGATAGTACGACGGAATAGTATAAAAGCTTATAACCTTTGTATTATCTACTTTTATTTGGTTAGCGGAGTAGTGAAAGACATTCACAACACGCGTTTCGTTAGGAGGATTAGTCCCTACTGTCACTAAGAGTATACCTTAGCTTACTTGTCGCTTTCCGTAGATTACTTCACTTAGCTTACTAGTAGTTATTAGCTTACTAGCGAGCTCACCCGTTAAATGTGAGCTTAGCTGCTGGCTTTCATACAAGCATACTTACTAGCTTACTTACTAGCTTACTCACTAGCTTATTTACTAGCTAAATCAATATCACTTGTAACAACTCTTCTCGTGAAAAATAATCATCAGTGAACACCCATCTCTCATTAAATATAAAGAATCATTTACCAAACGGCGAACAATACGTCACTCATCTAATATACAACCATCGAGGAAACCCACAGGTATCAAGTCCCGCCCTAAAAGTACCCCCCATCCTCCATTCCTTTCTCCCCCCTCACACCACCCCTACCCACACCCACACCAGGCACAAGTCCCCCACCCCCAACCCTCCTATAAACCAACCTCCTATCCGCATCCCTCCCTAGCGCCCACTTAACCCCCTCATGATTCCCCACCGGTCCCTCCCCAGGCTGTCTCCCCCCACTCTCATCCGGACTATCAACCGCAACACCAAATAAATTCCCAGGCTCCAAAAAATCCTTCACCAGCCCCATCTCGCGGAGGAAGTAAACGAGACAATACAGATTCGCAAGGAACATGATGAGTAAAATGGGATACAAGATACCCGTCCACGGCGCCGGGGGCCCAGAGCGGTATTGCTGCGTCTGCACGATGATGTTATAAGGGACTTTGTTGGGGGATGTGGGGAGAGGGTTCTTGAGGGTCATGTTGGAGAAGGTTGCGTTGATGGAGGCTTTGAGGAGCATCGAGTTGGAGAGCACGGCTAGGGCTTCGGAGAGTGAGGGCATGGAGGGGTTGAGAGTTGGTTTGTTGCGGCTGGAACTCGTGTTTGTGATGACGAATTGCGAAAGGACGTGGACGAGTGAGGAGTTGGAACTTAGCATTCCGCCGTTTAAGCCCATGGCTGTTGCCCACGCGCCGAGGACATCGCGGAAATCGCGGGAGGGAGCGGGACGGAAGGTTGCGGGGGCGATGGAGGCGCCGTAGGAGAGGGCGTCGGAGCCGCAGTCAGTACTGAGGGATGAGGCGCCGACCTTTTGGGTGTGTTTTGTGGAACAGTCTGAGGAGAGGATGCCGTAGATTTGACAGATTGTGTAGTCGGTTGTGTTGGGGGATTTAACGAGGAGGTAAATGGAGTCTGATTTAGGGACTGAGATATTGGCTATGGAGTTAAAATCTATTGGCCACTAGAATCATGTTAGAGATGGGAGAGGGTTAAGGGGTTATTTGTATTGCTTACTTGTGGGAAAATGGGGGGCTTTCTATTGTACACTGGCCCCCATTTGAAGATAGTCTCGACCCCGGTCTGTGTTATGTTTTCCCGGTAGGTTGTGATGTTGTAGTCGAGATCCTTTTCCCAGTCTTTGGCTGCGATTCTTCGTCCCTCGCTCCCGTTGAAATATCGCGCATTTGGCCATTCAACATAAACCAAAGGTGCTACTTCAGACCGATTCATGTTGACACATAAAGTGTTACTCGTCGGAGACACGACCGATGCCTTGATGGTATGTTCCCCGAAGCCAGTTCCTTTCACCGGATCCGGAAACTCGACTTGGGCAGAATAATAAACGACTGGATGTGGCATCGATAGCGTAATATTATTAACAACTCTCCCGTACTGGTCAAAATTGGACGCAACATTACTCGTCGACTTTTGGACCCAGTTTCCTGTTACTCTGGTGTCTGTAAAAATCGAAGAAGATGCCGACGGTCGGTATGAGAGATTTGATGTTGCATTATTTGGTCCCATGACCCTTTGAGCCCACGACTTCATATAGTTATTGAAATCCTGGTTTGCAAGTCCGGAGGCGAGGACGTTTATACATGACTCCCCGATATTCTGAGAATCCACTCGCGAGTCTATGGGCGCCCAACAGTCCTTCTTTATGACTATCGAGTTACCGAAATTTTGTTGAACCAACCCAGAAAATTGTGTCGCTTCCCATGGACCAAGAGCGATATGAGGCGATACCAGCGAATTGGAAGCGGTGGTGAAAAAATATATGGCAATAGCCGCGAACAACGAAGTAGAACCCAAAACTGTCGTGCTTGCATATCTGAGGTTTTCCCAATCCCAAATAATGAATCCCGGCTGAAGCAGCCACTCTCGAACCGCGATATCTGGAAGGCCAATACCTCGTGACCGAAGAGATCTCCTAGTAAGAAACTGACCGAGAAAATTGATGTAAACTCCGGCGGAGGCTATTTCGATACTTTTTGCAAATAATGAAAATAATACATCTGCTGTGGAGGGAATCAGAGGTCCGGTGGGGCCGATCCATTTGCCGTATCGTGGTTGGCATATCGCAATAGCAAGGGAGAGCGCAGAGAAAAGCGTGGCATACACCGCCAGCAGTAAATTGCCAATTGACCGCCAGTCAGTCTTCCCATAATATATATCGGAATGGTCAGGGAGTGGTTCCCCTACCAAAGTTAGTAGCTGGTAAGCCGGCTGAATGAGAACACCTACTATTGAGGTGAAAGAATAATCTTAACCTCTGAAAGAAGCTCAGCCTAGGAGGACCGGAGCTTGCTTTCTCGTTGTCAACAACGGAAGACTCATGAACCCTCGCCTCATCCTTTCGAACATCCGAGTCGTCAAAGTGCGCCCTCAGAGGAGTAGAAGCCGTCACCTCCACCACTGGCAAATTCATACTTCGCTCCTTTCTTTGCCACATGGTTGTCGCAGACAATTATCCATGACCGGATGAGAAGCGACGGCGAAGTACGAGTATAACAACCTTTGAGTCTTTGACATCGGACGACGAAACGCGTGGGGTTTCTTGGTCCTGCGGGACCCGAAGTTGGTGCATGCTGATTAAAGAGGGGGGGGGAGTACATGTCCATCTAGATTTCACGGTTAGTCTGTGAATACAAATGTTCCATGAGTCGCTGGTCTGCTAAGGGCCCCTCGATTTTGATTTTCCGCTGCACACGAAGATGCTTTTGGGACATCTCAAACCCTGAAAACGTGATCGACGAACATGTAACAAAATCCTTCCCGCAATGAGGCACAGCAGGGGGGGCAGCACGACAAGACAAGTGACCAAGAGGAACACGGCCTTTCCGGACGAACGAAGTGGAAGAAGCTCTTTCAATTGAACATTGTAATTGGATGTTGCCAGGGAATAGCTGCTGAATAAGTAGAGATATTGCGAGGGGAACCCGGCCATAGCCAGAGCTCTTCTCCCGCTTGCTGGCCCGACTCAGAAGCAACGATCGATCCACTTGAAGATATACACTTCTTGCCTGGTAAGGTTCGTCCGAATTTCCAGGTCTTGAAATGTATATCGATGAGGCTCTCCAAACTGCACTTGCAGTCACACCAACTCGCAGATTTCGCACACGACATGAATCTAATGGTTGAGCTTAAATGCTTGAATGCAGTACAACCACAATGAAGCTCACGATAAGGCTCGAAGTTGAAAAGAAAGAACTTCGGCGTCCTTACCGCAGCCTGACCGCGTCCGCGTCCCAGCGAAGCACTTGAAGCGCTGAGCCACCTCCTGCCATGAGCTTGTTTTGAGCTTTTGGGTCTCCACAGCTTGTAAACAACCAAGCCCAAAAGCCTCAAATCCTGAGCCGCCGGCACAAGATCCGAACGTGGAGAATACGAGTACTTGCAGGCCACGACTTGACCGCAGCTTAAAGCATCGTCGCGCCAGAGAAAGGTCGTGAGGTGACGTGAATCCTCTTTGGTGATCCTTCTGCTTTCGTGAATGCCCTCATTTATGCCCTCTTATCAGATGTTCCATATTTGTCCCCGTCAACGCCTCGTCGCGCATCTCCATCTCCATTCGCGTGTTCCGCCCTTGTATTTGGCCTTGTAGCATAACCTCGTGAACCATTCCATGACTTCTCCAGTTCCAGCCAACAGCCATTCGAGCTCGCAACGCGCAATCGCACAGTCGTACAGTCGAAGATCTTCCCCCGCCATGCCCCATCATACAGTAGTCATCATCGTGTCGCTACCTTAAGGCCTGGGAGTGGGAGTGTTCGTGTTGGAGGATGGGTGGGTAGTGGGATGGGTCGGCTTTGATGCGATCCGATTGGTATCGTCAGCTTTGCCTTGGCTGGTGGAGAGAGGTGGCTTTGAATGTATCGCCAGTTGCTAATCGTTGGTATGGTCAGTAATGTGTAGGTTACTTGTTCGCAACCTGAGAGCGCCCGAGGTTCTTTACTGGAACTTCCGCATAATGAACCCTCGATGTCTACCGTCAGAACTTAAGAGAATTGACAACAGTACCGTAGGACAGTTTGTGTGATCCACCATCATGGGGGCTCTTTTTGTTACGTGGTACGGACCGAGTTTCGCTTGCTTTTTTGGAGAAGTTGAATTACGTTCGTTCCATAGTCGTTGCGTGAGTACAATTTAATCCTTAGTCTGATCAAGCTCCTCTGGTATATTTTATTCACCAAAAATTAGTGCAACTAATTATATGATTGTTGAAGAATAGTTGGTTAGCTTAGTTGGGTTACCTAAGCAAAGTTCTGTAAAAGCTGGACATCCAAATGATGTTTATTGAAAAGGAACATGTACATGATACAAAGCAATCAGATTCTTTGATATGACAGACTTAAGTCGACCAAGTGCGACATGCCACGAAAGGGAGCCGCCAAAGTGGCAGGTTCTGTCCCAAATCTCTAGGAATTTTTGAACAATTTCAAAAGTCGCTCAACTGCTTCCAAAGTTCTCCGACTCGCTGTACGCAATGCGCTTTACACTGCTGAAGAATTGTGCAGTACATACTATATAATTTTTGTGCAGGAATTGGTCTCCAGGTCGTAGAGGTACCTTTGGGGTTGGTTTTTGGCATTTTGTGGATGTATTACGTTCTTGATATCAACCAGGTCCTCCTCGCTTTCAAACTCTGCCAACCAAAAACCAAAAACCAAAATCCCATCGACCAGTCGCAGTTCGCCATACATATTCCCCTCTCAACTTCCATCAACCAAAGGTATTCTCGCATCGCAATTCATCCTATTCACCTCCTCTCAACTTCCATCATTTCAACACCCAAACCCACTCCCACCCATGAACAGACCCGAGCATATGTCCAGGTTCATCCGCCTTCCTCTCCACTCCCATCGATCGTTGCTTGCGAGCCTCATCCCTTGCATTGTTGAAATGGACTGAATCCCCTGAGGTAAGGCCTCGGTGGCCAGAAATGTCATCAAGTGTCGGGCAGTCGTGGAGTTGTCCCTATATGACATTAGATCTGTTCGGTTGAGACTGGGAAGGATCATAGGTACCTTTATTCATACATTGCCCAAAGAGTCAATTCAGAAACGACCTCGAACGCCCCTTTCAGGAGTGACCACCACGGCGGAGAACCACGGATACCTGCGCAAGTGGACATGCCAACAGAAACACCCGGAAAGCAGATCGGTAGTAGTCCCACCCGGTGAAACTGGGAAATTCCAGTGCCCGATATTGTTCGGTGGCAGTTGCTGGATGGAAGGAGACGAATATCAGAGAGAGAGAGAGAGAGAGACAGGTTGTGGAGGTGTTCTCATGTTAGGCCGTTGATGTGCAGAGCGCAGTGTGTGTGTCGAATACTCACTCGCATGAAGCAAATTTTGACACCAATATCAGCAGCACACCTCCATCGTAGACTTTTGCAGCGGATGCATCGTCGGTTCTCAGTTCCACGGGAGATGAAGCTCTGATTGTACGGTTCTCGTGCGCTTCGTCGCTTACCTATTCGCAGTTGAGGGAATTCCATTCCATTGCGTCGTGGGTCGTTTCTAGATGCGATCATCGTCGTGTGGATTGTTGAAGCCGTCGTTTGTGGATTGCAGCTTTATGACTCTCCCTCGGTTGAAATTTTGGTTCGGAAAGGAGGTAAGGTAGAACGAAGACCTTTTCCCACACTTGAAGTACCCACGCATCTTCGGTACATTGATACAGCGGATTATCCAATTTGTTGCCGCCTGTAAGAGGGAAACTCGTTTCATAGATGCCACGGCATTTATTACACGGTGGTTTGTTCTTGAAACTCTTGCCATCAAACTCGTATGCCTCACCTCCGTGGAGCGATATTCTGTTTGAAGCCACTGCCAATGCTTCCTCCTTTCGTCGCTCTATTCCTTGCTGATATTCAAGTTGATTTTGTCGGCATTCGTCTACCAACAGTTCCAATCTGGTCTTGTGTCCCTGAGCGGGCATGTTCTCCATTGTTCTCATTCGGTGGTTTTGTAAACGTTGTCGTAGTGTTGGTGGGAAGCTACGAGCTGATGAGAAGGAACCCTGTGTGGCAGCAACGACTAAAACCTTGTCCTGGTTTAGACCAATAAAAAACACCTTGGGAACGCCAATGGGATCATTGGTATTTACTAAATGCCCAAAGCAGTTGCCTACCGCAACTGGTATTTCCGCTAGTGTGAACATCCGTCCTGTCCTGGTTGAAGAGCATAGAACTTGAAGACATAGTTCGAAGATAGTCTCTGGGAGGATCTTGGTCTGAAAACTCTTAGTTGCCCATTGTTCACCAAGGTCCTCGTTGTTGGGTCCTTTTGGACAATGCGGGAGAAGATCACGACCAGTGTTTACCATTCCGTCGCGTAGCTCATGGAGCCTATCCTCTGTGACGAGCGAAGGAATGGAAGCTTCGACGATAGTTGGCCAAACAATACTATCAACCCAGCAAAGAACAGAATAATGAGTAAAGAGGATCCAGTGTATCCTTATGAACAACCTTTGGCACTCAAGCTGAGGAAGTCCAGGAGCTCTATCGGCCAGACTCCGCTGCAAATCCCGTGCTGTCTCTAGTGCGTTTCCAGCCCAGATAAAATAGTCTGAACAGCGTTCCACTAGTTTCTCTTCGACTAGAACAGGTGCCTGCCACTTATTCTCACTTGGTACTGTAAGCACACTTTTATGCAAGTTGATATTCTCCTCGTGTGAGTTCCAAGTGGGAGAAGTCTGAGATTGAGGCACCGACATGGTTACAATTACAGATTTAATTGGAACAGCATCCTGGACATATCTACGCCCCCATATAGATATATTCATAGTTATTTGCTGTTTGCTAACTAAAGCTTTCCCCAAGGGTCTGGTGATACACAAATCTCACGCGAATTAATCATTTCTAGGACTTAAATAAGATGATCAAATTACAACCATGCAGTTAGAGGTTGCCAAGTATGGCTAGTGTCATGCGTTGTTCCCCCCCCTAGTCATAGGTCACTTGTTTATTTGCTCTTCGTAGACATTTTCTACTAATGAAATAGATAGAGTCGAAGAAACCACTCTTCCCCATGACTGCCATTGCAGCACACCTCCACATTGCTTGAACATTGAGGAGTATGGCTCCGGAGGTTTGCTCTCAAGTCACTATCTAGCTATACTTCTCTCGTTCTGGACAAAATAGACCAAATCATAGTTTCGTTGAGATTGTTTCCGCTGAGGATGGGTGGAAGACAAATATGTTGATTGGCTATTAAACCCAAATTGACTTGGAAGGCACGCGACGAGTGCGTGCAATCTTCATGCAGGTGATTTCAAGTTGTAGATTGGTTCTCCGATTTTTAGTAGAACAAATTGCAATGCACGAACAGGAGCGAATTATGGGGCTTGTTCTTCTGCAGGGCGCGTCATCATAGATGCACCTTAATTGTACGGGGTCTTTGGTAGATGGTAGTAAATTCTTTTTTAAAATTCAAAGTAATTATTATAAAAGAAATTATGGATAACCTGCAGTTCGTATTGTTCAAGTCTAGCTAATTTGGTACCGCTTTAAGTAAGCCTTTCACTTCCTTCTCTTATACAATGCAATTGATCATGAGAAACTTGAGAAAAGACAACGAAGCTCAACATCTCTAATTTCTTCCTGTGTCACAATGAGTGATGTAGAATGTACCGGCTCGATTTTCGGACGCTCGAAAAAGAGTTGTAAGAAGATGCTCTTCCCCATAAAGCAGGTCAACATCAGTTGCATAAGTTGCTTACATATACTGGAGGTATAATTTACTAAGTAGCTAAGTATTAGTCAGTGTTACTCAAGAGAGGAGGGTGGAGGTAGGGTTTAAATAGTGTCCTCTTTCACATTACCTAGGCGCAAATTTGGAATGGGCTTCTAAATTACCAAAAAATGAAGTTTCTGAGTGTCACTTAGTTGCCCGCCTTCTTTATTCAATGCTCATTACTTGTATTTGTGGGAGAAAAAATGCGAAAAATCACTACAAATTGTTCGGAAACTTGAAATTCAAAAGGATACATTATCTCCGCTAACACCCACACCCCCATTGCCGAATCGCTGTTTTATTTTTCTATTACCACATCCTTATAGAGTTTAGATAATTATGCTAGTTGCGGCCTTTTCTCCGATCGAGCGGAATTGATGCTGTTGCCTTGTCTGGATGAGTGTCTTTTAGAAGTTTCCGTAAATTTGGCTCTCTCTAGCTCCAGTTCGGAAAACCTGAGCGCTTCTAAGCCCCCATATTGCTTTATCTTCGGTGCCTCGATCTTTGCCAATATTTATCATTTTTCCATTTTAGCTAACCTGTTGAGTTTTTTGGTGTGGTTCAACCGTTGTTTGCCCATGTTTTGACGGGGTAGGTGCAACGTGTTACGCGTCTCGAGGCTGGTTTGTAGCACGGGTGAAAACTGAAACATTGGTGCTATGACTTCAGGGAGGCGATCATAGAATATATCTTCTAAATCCTTTATGCGAATGAAGAATTGAAGTTTGCAATGTTCCTACCATTCTGGGAGAATGATTTTCATTACAATAGAGAGTTCGCACAATTTCAACGATGGTAACAAGTTTGCACTTCGGCTTAATGGAAACAATGCCGTGTCAAAAATTAATTGTTGTCTAGAATAAGAAGCTTAGCTATAGTTGTAAGTATCTCTTGAATTCGGAAGATGCTGAAAGTCCCTTCTGTATGAGACACCTGATGATATAGTTTTGTCAAATCCTAGTTATCATTACCCTCATATCCACCAATATTTGCACCAAGTATCCTCGAGGTTGATAGTCAAATCGAGGGCTTTTTCCGGGATTTGGTCTGTTCTCCTCGCTGGGGGTGTACTTCTCTTCAATACTTCAAACTCCAACCTTTCAACCTGAAGCTCTCTTCTCTCAACTTTCAATTGCCTTCATTCCACCAGCAATTGTTTCTTCAGGAGTTCAACAGGGTCTTTGGGGTCAGCAGATGCTGGTTCCGATTTAATAAGAGGTTCATCATCCCCGATGTCGATAAAAATCCTCCCCACGACAAATCCATTCCTCATTCGTTCTTTGGCCTTGTGAACCATCTCAACAATTTTGCCCTCCCTGGCCTGCGAGCACTTCCTCGCCCCGCTCTGGCTCGGTCTCTAGCTCCAGAGCAGGCTTATTATCTTCGACCTCCCCTTCTCTAACTACCCCTCTTTTCCTAGGCGCAGCACTAACCGCAATTTCCTAGAAAGCTACTAATTTCTTAGCCTTTCCTCTGTAATTAGCTGCAGTACAGTGATATCTGTGGAGAAGTACTTTTACATCAGCCGTAAAAACCCCATTTAACCATGGCGTGACCGCTGAAGTCCAGGATACATTGTTATTGATACATAAACTCCACCGCATAGGCCGTAAATTCGCTAATGAAAACTGGTTTGAGTTCTTGTTCCAGAGCATGGCGATTCTGAATCTTTTCTAGTCCAATCCGCTTGTCGAAACTCTTAGTCAGTTTTCCTCCTAGTTCAGCTTTGCCCATTCTCGTAATAGCTGTAAATAGCTTCTCGAGTTCACTCCACTCCTTACAACCCCAACCCGCATTCTATCTGTGTACGCAGAATTCAACTTTTCGGCGTTACTCAGATACTTAATTCCCGCCTTTTTGTTACTAGGGAAGATATATCTGCCGCCTGCCATTTTGAACCATTGGAGTTAGGTTCTTTCCGCTGGTCAAAACAAATCAGTTCGAAAGCAGTCTGTTACCGGCGGTGAGTGACTTTTTACGAAGCTAAACTAGCGATGGGAAGGTACTAGTGATGAATAGTAACGAATGGTTACGAAAAGTTAGAGCTCCGAATAAGTTCAATTTTTGGATTGAGTTTCAAAGCTTACTTGTAGAATAGACACACATATATATTATAGAGTACTGGAAGTCCTCGCTTTTATTGTGCTATGTGCTTCAGTTTCAGTCCGATACTCGAGTAGAGGTTATGTTGTGTCTCAAGAGAGGGGGATTCCAGATAAAAACAAGCGCGAGGATATTGTCGATATTGGTTATGTTGGGTAGTACAAGTTGGTTGAGAGTAGCAATCCGGAGGAGCTCACCAAGGATTGCGACTATATTATACTATAGAGAGAAGTTGAAGGGAGGTTATAGCCTTAAGTAGAGATCTAGAAGCAAGGAGTGGCTGGTTGAATAAAAGTGGGTCAGCCTGCCGTTGTTGAGCTTTCTTAAGGCAGGAGCGACTTGGTTCGCTCTCTGGCTTCAAGGTCGCTTCTTGTCGTTCCTATATTATCATATTATTTCAAAAGAGTTTCATGAATATTGCATCATTGAGAAATAAAATTATTAACCCAGGATTTTGGAAAAGTTGAAGTTGGTCGTTCTGATATTGAATTTAGCAGTCCTCAATGGTTTTGATTGTTTAGAAAGGCTTACTTGAATTACCCTGTGATATTAAAACAACGAGCCGTTGGCAATCAGGCTCTACCTCTTTCAACCTCCATCGCCAGTGAATTTAGGATATCCAACGTCCTCGACCATCATTCCAACCAAGGAAGTGGCCCTCGTTAAGAAGCTTGCTGTTCTGAGAAAAGCTTCTCGCCCATTATAATTCCGAGAAATCTGGAAGTATGTTTTGAAAGAATCAGATTAATGATGCCCGGGGCAATACACAATCAAACATATACTGTAATGCAGTTGACGAATTTCACTTGACAAGAGAGTCAGTTTGTTGATACATCATGTCAAGCACTATTCAGTTAGATCTTGCTCACTTTTAGAAACCCACATAAACAATATGCCCCTCCAACTTCTGTCCTCACAATACCTATTTGTAGCAAAACATCAAGGCAATGCCCGGAATTACCCTAATCATAACAACTGCTTTTTTTACGCAGACATCAATCTCCAGACCCCATACTTCCATTTAACTACCCACCACCTTTTTTCAATTCGTCAGTTCTAATGATCATCCCATTCTTGATTTTTCAAGTTTACGATTCGCTCTCGTATCCGCAACCTTCATAATCTCTACTTTCGTTTCTTTAACTGTTTGCTCCTGAAACAGAACCTCAAATTTCGCAACAGTCCTTGGGAGATAGGAGGATCCAGATAGTAAAGATTCATAGACCGAGACCTTGAGCTTTTCTTTCTTCACTTTCCATTTCTAGGGATAACACACATCAAAAGGGAGATTCCTTCCACACTTGTAGTTATTCTTGTTTTTCTAAGCTTTTTATGAGACGTCTTATACTTGCGAACGGAAACTAGTAAGTCTTCTAGATGAGTAGCGAAATTCGCTTTTAGCATCGATAACCATATCATGACTACTTCAGCACAGCAAGTTGACATAGATGTAAGCTTCCCTTAGGCATTGGCACATTCGGACATTCCTGATCGTTATCACACTTGGTCGTTTGTTACCTCGGATTGTGGAGGATCTCGAGGAATAAACCTGGAATCCACAATGTCTCCCCATTACTCTAATTTCCTAGGGCTATCTATAATTTTCCAGGACGTTTTAATTCAATTGTCACGGTTATCCCAATGCTTTCGGACAATGAATGATTTTGGCTGTTCCATTCTTGTAGAATAAAGGTACGAAAACCTTTCAAGAAGCTGGTACGATGATGCCATGAGTATAAGAAGGTGAAAATCGCCCCACGAAAAAAAGGAAAAATCATGAATCTGCCCCTTTCCATGTGTCCCGTGGAGGCCCAAAAGCAACAGATACTACATCCACCCTCATCCACATAGACGAAAATCGATCTTGAGTCCATTAAACCACAAATCTCTCCTTCCAAGTCTCCATTTTACGCAAGTTTGTCACATTCTGGTACTCTTACGGGTGTTCAGGTGTGAATCAAATTACCCTCGTGTAGCCCCAGAGATCAGTTTTTTTGACGACTTCCTCGGCTTCTTGTGTTGATTCCCTCCTCCGCATTATAAGAGGTATCGGTTATATAGTATATATAAGAAGTGGAAGCAGGATGGTCAGTTGACTGTTAAGTACACCGGGAATCAAAAGAACTTATGAAAAGACTTAATTTTAACTATAAGGACAGTAGAGGTCTATATACTATCCCCCCCCCCGGTTTACTTGTTAGCGCGGTTTAATTGGCCACTGTAGCACCACAAAAAATGAGCCTATTCTTCTACACCAAAAAAGTGAAGTAAACTAGCAGAATAGCAGGTAGTTGTCTACGTAGTTTCACAGTTGAAGCTATTTAAACTCCTATATATTTATTATACCGTTATTACTATTAACTCCTCGCGACTCGCAGAGCCTTTTAGTACCTCTATAAACTACCCTGTATTTAGTATAGATTAACTAGGACAACTAAGTATAATCTACACCTATTTTAGAGCCCCTTCTCGACTTATAAAGCCCTCTACTACGTTTAGAGAGTATACCTCTACTAGACGACGTTAATAATAAAGACTAGTTACCTTATCCTTATAATCTTAAAACTAACTATAATATATAAATTTAGATTAAAACAGCTCTTCTCTTCTATATCCTATATACTACAATCTATACTACTCTATACGTTACTAAAAGACAGATTTAGTATATATCTAAAGGACAAGTTATACTATAAAAGTAATACTAAGTCGATAGGAAAGTTAAGCTTTAAACACTATAGTAAAAGAGGGTTAAGGAATAGCTTTAAGAGACTTCTTTATATAAACTAATACTATAGAGAGTTGTCGTAAAACAGGGTTTTGTTAATAGTATTTCTAATGTAGGTATAAAGGTACTTACTACTATGTTTAAGCTTCTTAGTTACACTTGTTATACTTATTACAGAAAGAGATTTTCTAAGGACCTAAGAGTTATTACTCTTTATCTAGCCTTTACTCTAATTAGAGTCTACTAGTTAAGATAGAGAGTATCTTACTAGATGTTTTTAGATAAGGTTTAGATAATAGAAAGCGTATATATAATATTATATATTATAGAGAAAAAGAATAGAAGCTAGAGGAATAAGAACTTATAATATAAGTATAGAAAAGCCTCTACCTAGATGTTCTTTAGTACAATTATTAATAGTTATAAGGGTTCTACTAAATTTTAGAAGAAGGAGTAGGTAAATATTAATTCTACTAAGTATAACAAGTTTATCCTTATAATAATAGAGGCCTAGTTTCAACAGGAGAAGGCACAGGGCTAGAGAGACTATGTTTTTATATAGGACAATACCCCTTTATACTCTTTATAAGAAACTCTTAGAAACCTTTCTAGAAAATAAATTCTATTCCTTAAATTCCCTCTATTCTCTCTAGATTTAAATATTATAGAATATATATAGAATTAGATAAAGAATTAGATCTAAGAGTAATATTAGAAGGAAACTTACAATCCTTTAAAGATTACTTTACTATACTTAAAGTAAATTATTTAGAATATATAGAATACTATCTCTAATTTATATATTATAACCTTAACAAATAGCTAGTAGGAACACTGTTAGGTGGTAATTAACACTTAAGACAGTTCTATAAAATACTAGATAATTAAATTATCAAAAGCCTTGAATTCAGGCGTAGAGTAGTAAGTTAGAATAGACCTATTTTTAGGTAGTAATATAGTAGTAAATCGCTACTACGCTAACAAGTTAACCAGGGGGGGGGATACTATACTCCTTAGAAGATTCTAGGAGGTTCTATAGATTACAAATATAATAGAAGTGCTTATAAATCAATAGAGATACTAGAATATTCCGGTTCACGTGACCGAAACGTTCTGGAATTAAGCGAGAACAGACTAAGGTTTAAACCAAAAGTCTATTAGTAAGGTAATTATTACCTAAATAATAAAACACTTCCTACTACGAAAAATACTTGTCTCTTCCTTTCCAATGGCGGTTCCGATTAAATCGTAAACTAGCTGCTTGAAATCTTGAAAATTCATCTGGGTGATGGCGCATAATAATTTGGAGTAGTGAAACAGGTTTCTTGAATTTCTGAAAAATTCACGATTAGAGGGGTCGCGAAGCCAAGTCTGCAGGATCTTGTCGTCAGTATAGGAGTGGGACTCTTTTAAACCACCGAAGAGTTTAGAAAACGGGGGTACATACTACTGCAAGCTCAACGTCATGACCAGGGAAAGGCGGGAAAGTAACAACTGTAACCGGTTTGTCCTTATCAACGCTAGGCATCATGATCTGTATATATTAATATATTAGCATGGAGCCTTGTTGACAAACGTATGGATACTCACTATCTAAGTGTCTTCAGCGCAAGGCAATCGCCCAACTTAAATCTGCTTGATAAGTTGTTCTACAAACAAACGATGGTTGAGATGATCGAGAGAGATAAAGGCAAGTCCAAGACACGTTGCCAAAGATTCCCTGCGATAGTGGGCTATATCCTCTTAAACTGAAAAGAATTATGTCTGGTGGCAATGCACTTTTGAGCTAAGGTGGGTCCTCCTTCAATTCACTCTCTCTAGAAGTTTGTAGATTTGGTGACGAACAGAAGCTGATAACAGCAACTTCTTGAAATGATGGAAGAAATAAATAGTTTCGGATCTTAGGGTGATTTGTGATTTAAGCGTGAAAGTGATAAACAAGCCCAAGTCAAAGCGATTAACCAAAACTTCCCTTTGAGGTCGAAACCATTTGTCCTTCCCTAGGATGTAAATCTGGCCTAAATCCAATCCAACGACGAAGCTACAAGTGCGCATGTCTTCAAAAAGTACACGGCGCGATCCGGTCCCACCAAGGGTTCGTTTCTATTTGGCACAAGAAAAAGCTTCACAGTTTGCATGATAGAGCTAGAGGGAGTACTCCGTAGAGTTGCTTTAATTTACTCGACTAATTAACATTTCGTATCCCTGCCCGGCTCCCCCCAACCTCCACCTCAACCTCAACACCGCTTAAAGACCAGTTTCTGCAACAGTAACAAAGTCAGTTTGCCAAGAATCAACCTCGGGCATTTCCTCCAACTTGGTATGCTCCGTATCCTTCTTTTCCATGTTGGCAAGCCGAATAGCCATAAATCCTTTACCGAAGTGTTCTGTCTCCAATAGGGTAGGTATATCCCGAATAAAGAAGAACTCTTCAGTAAGGTCGTAAGGATCTTCTTCATCTGAATAATTTAAATAGCTGTCATATTAAAATGTATTAGTTTGGCGAAGAGCAAAGAGACAGCCATCCGCAGACTTCATGCAAACAACCCAGTAGGTGAGATTGTTTTGGAACCGAACATGACCAAGAGGAAGTGCTATAAACTTGTCCAGAACGCGTTCATGGGAGTCGAGTAGAGACAGTTTTACTAGAAGAGGGTGATAATATGGTTCGGAAGGCGGAGATTGATTCAACGGATCAGGCCCTGGATAGTGAAAGCTGAGAGAGTAGTCGTGCATTGGCGGGCTTTCAAAACATGGGAGATGGTATTTCAATTTATTGTTTCCGTAATGGGACATTGGAGTGGCCAAGTTATCAAGCTTCGAAATGGTAAACGATTTTGCAGTTGATCTAGAAGACGATTTAGGGGGCAATGTAGAGAGCAGTGTTGAAGACGATGTTGAAGATGCTTTGGAAGACGATGCATCATAATCCCATATAGGGGGCGAGGTAGAGGGTGGTGTTGAAGACGATGTTGAAGGTGATTTGGAAGACGATGCATCATATTCCCATGTAGGGGGCGATAAGGTCTGCATTGCCGGTGGAGAAGACGGGACAAAGTCCGCTTCTTGAAGCCTAAAGATCAGAGGATCCTTACGGACGAGTTTGATGACAGACTCCATCTCCGCTGCTTTCTCTGCATGTGTAGCCTTAGGATGTTCCTGTAACCATTGCCTAAATTTCACAAACCCTACATCCAACTTTTCACCCTTTTTCATAGCATCCACAACAGCATGATATTCTCCAGAGTTTTGATGGAAGTGACCTAAAGATATGTTAACTGATAGTGAACATAGGATTTTATGGTGTGTAATACTTTTATAGTAAGGTCTTTCCCACTCTTCGATTCTTTTATCGGCCCCTTTACTTTGGTGATTTGGCATGCTTCCTAGTTAAGGTAAAGAAAATAGACTGGTGTTGTCTTGGATGGGAGTGGATGAGTCTTGGTGAGGTACAAACGCTTTGGGGGGCAAATAGAAGTAATGAATTTGGTTGTGAAAGGTCTCTTGATAAGGTTAATGCGACTCTAATAAGATTTTGGCGTCTGTAGACACAAGTAAGCTTACCGCTGATTGTTAACAGTTTTCTGTTTCTCAAGAACCTGGTCAGTTTGCAGAGATTGTTTAGCAATTTATACCCTTGATTTTGCCTGTTAGGTAATCATTCACAAATGGAAAATAGGGAGTGAAGCCTAATACCGCACTTTAAAAGTAATCATTCACGAACAGGGATAATATAGGAGTAGGAGTGAAGTATTCCACGGCGCACAGATTCATGCTAAGTGACTCTAGCAAGAATTTAAACTACTCTTCAGCTACTTCACTATCTACGTTTTAAATAAATGCTAGTTTAATATAGATAGATAGCTATAAAACTTCTTTTCTTTATAGAATTTCTTTAGACTTACTACATTTCTCTTATCCTTATTCTATTCTACTAATCTTTAGTTAACTTCACTAGTCTAAGTTATTAACGACTGTCTCTTAGAGTCTTCTATTAGTTAATCTTCTATCTATAAAGTCTTTAAATTACTCTTACTATAACGAAACTTAAACTATATAATAAAAGTAATCGATTCGATAAGTTAGTTAGTATATAAGAAGGGTTAATCGCTAGTTATTTACTTAGAGGTAAACTTATTACTTATATAAAGTAGTTAAAGCTAAAAGGTATTAATAACTAAGTAAACTAAGTTAAGTATAAAGCTTTCTATCTAATAGTAGACGTACTAGTCTTATATAGAACCTTCGTTCTCTATAGATTATAATAATTACTCTAATTATACTAATCTAACTTAGTAATACTTAGTTAATTATTAATAATTAATAGTAGTTATATAACTACTCTAAATGAAACCCTTAGATCGCTTAGCTAACCTAACTAATCTCTAAATACTATAAGAGTATATAATAGTACTTAACCTATTAGAACGCCGCCTAGTGTTCACTTATCATATATACTTATAATTTATAATACTAGTAGTCTTCTTTCTCTTTTATTATATAACTCTTATAATTAGCTAAATACTCTACTTATATTAGCTAGTAATCAATAGTAACTTTATTAGGCGTTCTTCTATAGAGTTATAGAAAATAGAAAAGTATTATAAAATATCTATTATAATAGGTTTTACTATAAACGAGATAAGTTTCTATATACTATTAATATAAGTAGCCTTACTCTATCTTCTACTTAAGTTAACTAGGAAAATAAAGGCTAACTTATAATAGTATAGATATATTAAAAGAGTTTAAGGACTTTTAGAGAACACTTATACTTATACTTTCTTTGTCACAGACCTGGTCACTGCCGAGCACGTGACTCGCTTACGGCTGCTCACCGGCGTCCGCAAAGCCTGCCATTCCTAGCCTAGCCTGGAACCATTCCTGTAACGGACCGACATTCCTATACTTATCGATTCCTTGGCTATCTCTATATTATAGGACCTCTAGAAGTCTCCTCTTTCCTTCTCTTCTCTTCTGTAGCTTTAGATCTTCAATAGAACCACCTCTTACTCCTCTAATTATCCGCTACATCTGTGTCTACTACAGGTAAGGATAACCACTAGAGGGCTAGCAGATTGGGTTCGTTACATTCTTAGAGAGATTATAAAGTAATTAATAACCTTTATCTAGATCCTTTAATAGACGCTAAATCTCTATATATTAAAACTTATAACATTAATATTAGTTCTTAATTTAAATAACTCGAAGCTATATATATAAATTATCTATATATTTACCTAGTAAGAGTAACCGCTTATTATACTTCTCTTACTTAAGAGAATCTAGTATATATTTACTACTAGGCGTTAAAATAAATAGTTTAATAGAGTATAAACTATAGAGGGAATTAAGTATATAAAGCTTATAAGAAAGTATTATAAGTATTCTTATCTATATAGAAGAAATTTTTAAGGACTTTATATACTTATATTACTCTATTTATTACCTAAGGTAGAGATCTAAATAAACTTAGGTGACGCTTTAAGAATCGTGAAAAGTGGACTCTGTTTAAAGTAGGTAAGCTAAAGACTATTATAGTATTAGGAGAGGGAAATAACGAGATAGCTAGAGGAACTAGGCTAGAGGTGAGTACTTAGATGAAAGATGACCTTTAGAGGGCAAAGGAGTGTAACTAGTAGTAGTCAAAAGCAGAAGAGTTGTATTAGTGAGAGGTTTCGTGGTCTTAACTATTGGCTGAAATCCAATTCCTCTTGTATATTTACTTCGTAAGGTTTTCTGAGAACTGTTTAGCTGATGCCAATTACTTGATTTGTCCCATCTTGTTCGGTTTTACTAGCGCAGTTCAAGTAACATCATCAATTTGTTGAAATATAAATTTCAATGTAATTTAAAGCACCGCAAAACAAACCTATTGACTGGTTGTCGAGTAACTGTGAAGTGTCTGTTTTACACTTGCCGAAAATCTCGGTTAAATCCGCTTGCCTGGATAACCAATACATTGAGAACCCCTTTATATATACATTAGACTTCAAATGAGATTCATAACATTCATTACTCTTGCGACTGTTTTTGCCCATCTCTCGTATTTCATTTTGATTTCACGGGGGCAGGCAACGCTTTGCAGAACTTTGAAAATTCTAAATCGAGTTAGTATGTGACCAGAAGGTATTAAGTGGAAAACTTACCAAGCTCGCTATTAAAACTTACGACAATATTGTCATGCTCCCCAGGGTACTCTATTACATCCAAACAAGCAAATCCTACTTCTTCTTCATGCATACCATCCTCTAAAGCAACTGGTAAAGAAAACTTAGCGTCAACCATTTTTAATGAATTGCTTTTTGCCGATGTATGATATACATCAGTCTCTTTCAGAGCAAAATTCATAGATTTGCCGTGTTTGAATCCTTCGAAGAATGCTACCAGCTGGACGACAGTGCCTCTTTTGAGGAGTTGAAGTCTGGTGTGCTGAGGTGACCATTCCTTGTGAAATGGAATCATCCTTCTTCTCCTGGATATGGAAAAGGAGGATACCATGCAATCAAAAAGAACTGAGAATCCCGTGATGGCCATTTGGAAAATGTGAAGATCTGAAAGATTGGGAAAGCTGTAAGTGCGTATAGTTTGTCGAGATTGGATGCATTCTAAACCTGCTGAAAGATTATCCAACAAGTTACCCCTAGCTTCCAAATCGTTGTAGGACATCGTCAGATCCTCCTGACTCTCTCGTAATACATGAAGTTCATGCCCCGATGAAATGACATTCCGTCTAATTTTCAATTCCCCAATTCCGATGTTGATGCGATCCGTGATGCGTCCTTTTGGAGAGTCGACAACGACCCGCAGCGATTCCGAAAGAATTGGCATAATCAACTGGCTCTGAAACTCTGACGGGTGTTGACCGAAGACTCGAACGTTATTCCAATGCATATCTGAAAATGGTTGGGCAAGTGATTGTTCGAGTCCAGATGAAAACAAAAATCTATTGATCGGGACTTGCATGAGAAGTTGTTCTTGGTTGTGGACGTAACAGCCTGTAAGATGTTGGAGGAAGATGTTTTGTTCTTGTGATTGCTGAAAATTCAGATCCAGGGTTGCATCGGGACAGGAATCTTCAATCCTTAATGACAGCTTGTCTATCGACTCTTTGTTTTGGAAGCCAAACAAAATGACATTTCCAGGGACGTACTCTTGGGAGACTATGCCTGACGCTTTGAAAGATGGTGGGGTAATAACGACAACGCGAAGTCCCCGATGGACATTTCTTGAACCTGCACTATTAGTCCGTTTCACCCGTCTTTCAAAAAGACGAAGCCTACAGCCTTTGACCGCCGTGGTGGGGAAAAATCGATCAGATGCCTCGCTTGTACGGTATTGTGCCGAATTCAGTTCCAGCTCGAAAAGCAGGGTCTCATCCTGTGATGGCCGAAATGATGCTTTTGTTTTAGTGTAGTGTTGGTAATTCTTTCTAAGGGTTACAAAGTCCCAAGGATTGAAACAAAGCCGCAAGTGAAATCCCGTCCGAAGCTTTACGACAAGAGTTTTCTCCGCTGTAATCCATTCGACATGTTCCCAGGTTGGCTGGTGTCTTCGCGAGGAAGAAATCGAGAAGTCGGCTATCGCATTTTGTGTCCCCAGAACCACGGAAAGCTCATCTTCGTTTCTTCCCCTGATCATGGTCAGGATGGCGGGGAATCTTAATTGAGTTTGTAGCGCATCACCACCGCCGGTCATGAGGAAGAGATCAACATTCATTCTGCCATAATGAAATTCTTTTGTCGTATCCCCAAGGGGAAATATAGATGATAGCGGAGGAGGTTCTGAGGAGGTAGAAGTATGGTAGCCTGTGATGAGATATCCAATATCTAGATTTAGAGATGGATAGGGTACGAGAATTGCGCTCTCTGGTTCCCCAGCCAGAATTGCGTCTTTTGGCTTCGGTAGCAGTCCTTTTCGTTGCATGGCGGAAATCGATTGACGAATCTTGACAAGCAATTCCAATCGTTGGGATAAAACTTGGGGTAAGTGATCCTGTGTTTTGCCTCGAAAATTTTGGAAGTTAATTCTCGCGTGCCCTTCGGTATTCTTCCAAGTTTCGTGAAGTATCCATAAAGCTTTCCACAAATGTAAATGAGCCTGCGTTAGGAGGGCTTCATTATGTTGCGCATCTTCATAGCTCGACTGTTCCAGTAACAATGGCTCTAACACCATGCGACCCTGGAGGAACCACCAAGTCGCTATTCTAATACATTCTTCGGTGAAGTATGAACCCAAAGGAAGACTCAGAAGATTTGAAAAATGACGGGTGCGACGTATGAAATCATTCAGTGTATCATCATTCACAAGCATAGATATCTGATGCAAAATGAATGAATCTGGTGGTTGTATCAGTGGGTCCTTCGGAGGTTCTATCGTGTGGTGTGGAAAGTCTTCTTGTGATTTCGATATCGAAGGAGAGTTAAACGGAGTAGGTTGACCGTCGTCAGCGATCGTGATATTATCTCGAGTCAGCTGAGGAGCATGTTCTGAGACTGGCGAAGGAGATCCAAAAGGGGATGAGTCCCTAGATGATAGAGATGAATTGGACCATGTTGAAGCAATTGATGCTTTGGATTGTTCTTGGAGCTGGGTTGCTGGATGCGCCATGGTAAGGACGGGAATCAGAATGAAGGGGAAAAGAATGTTGATTGCTAAAACATTAGACTGAGTGAACTGCAAAAGGAAGTGATGATGCTGCTGTGCTATAGATATTTAATGGTGAGTTCTCACTTTTTGCCAAGACAATATCCATCGTTCAAGGAGATCTGGAAGCATCATTAAGCGGAGCATTCCAAGAACTTGTGTTGTGTTGGCTCAGCCCTGTCAGGAATAAACGCCCTATAGCATTGGCATCAATCCCAAAGAAATACGAGTTTTCTGGGATAGCTTTTAGTCGTTGTTGTGGAGGTCCTACACTTCCGTCTGACAACTGATTGGCTGTGGTAAGGCCGAAGCGAGAATATAAAGGTGGTTCGGACCCGAGGGCCCGAATTCTGACATGAAGAATCGTTCAAGAAAATCAAAGTTGACACTATTCTTCGGCTGCAATCTCCATCAATAGAATTCCAGTATGGCATGAGAGTGATGAGTCGTTGGCGTCCACTAAATTGTTATGTTGCCAAAATTATTACGTTGGAGAGGAACGAGGTAAACATTTGACCAGCCCGTAGAAAGTTCCTAAACCTTTGTCTATTTTACGAAGTACGTACGGGGAACTACTAGTATTACTCAGACTTCAGCTCGATTATATAATTTTAGAAAGTTAGTAGTGTTCCCATTGAACTTCAATTATCCTACAACGATAGAACAACGAGCTAGGGAGGTAAGTATGAACCTCTATAAAAAGGGGACTGACTCGGTAAATTGTGGCTGAACAGTGGCGCGGTTGCCCTAGTAGATATGGTTGGTTAGTTTATTAGCTCCCGGGATCTGTCCGCAAATGGATTAGCCTTGATTCTTGAAACCGGCAGTCTTCGGACTCCGGAACCCGAGGACCCGAACAGAAGAAATATTAGCCATCATGTTAGGAGCCCGGCGGGAAGTTGAGGGGAATTTTCCTATTGCAACACTTCTTTTCGTCCGACAAGATGCACGCAGAGGATTCAGATACAGCCCAGCCGACGCCGGAGCCGTCGGAGGGCAAACAAGAAACCCCATCTCAGATTGCGGTAGGTAAACCCCACTTGCCATTTCTTCCTTCTGCGATACATAGTAGAGGTTCCCTTGGCTGACCTTAACAGTGTGATGTGTGTTATATGAGAAAGGTTTGTTTGGTATTTCCAAGAGACAAGACATTTAAATCTAGTTGACGAGTTGGCTTCATCAAATTATCTGTTTGGTTTTCAAGATATTGTTCGACGTTAACACTTTTCAAGATCCGGTGTGATCGTAAAAGCCCAGTAAGTAATGGGAACACTGTTTCCCCCCCTTCTTTCTCTTGAATCGCTCCTAAGTTACTCCTTAATCTTTCCTGAACCCCAGTCTTTATCCTATGCTGTATCCCGGGACATGTTTTGAAAGGTAAATACTAACTCCCCCTATCACCCAGTGTAGTAACTGTATCGATTCGAAGGTCTCATGTGCACGAGAAAGACAAAAATCGGGTCGAAGAGCCAGAGATGTACTTCCAAAGGAGATGTAAGCTGTTCTCTATCCCTAGATCCTTCTTGGGGTTTTCTGATGGCTTTACAGTTCAGATGCGTTGCGGGAAATACAAAGTCGTATGGCAACAATCGAGAGCTCGGTCGGTTATTTGGTTACAGCTTCTTCCAATGCGGAATCAAAAACCCTAAAAGATGATTCCCGAAAGAGGAGTCATATTGAAGCATTCGGAGCGAGAATACCACAAAGCAACAGTTCGGCTGGACCCCCATCACCTTTCATAGCTGTGAGCTGTGATGCTCAACTTACTCCACCATTTTCGGCTTCCGAAGCTCAGTCACTCATCCAACAAGAGCTCAATCGTGTTCCCAATTCGGATAAAGCTAAACAAGTGGCTCTCAATTCAGCATTGCAACGGCTCAAGCAAAGCCTAAACACCTCAATCATAAATAAATGCATAGAAAATCGAAGCAACACTGCGCCGGCACTGGAGGATATGGCAACGCCACCAGTTTCACTCATTCAATGGATGCTCCGCTGTATCTCCTCCTGAAATTTGCATATAGTATCTCTAACTAACAATATATGTAGCCAAAGATACCGGTAGAGCGGTTTGCTCGGGCGATTTCATGCCTTTCACTTCTCGAAGAACAATCGCAAGAATGGCACAAGAACTCATGAGGGGAAAGCCAACCGAAGAATGTGACCTTGCCAGTTTAATATGCGTCACAACTTATGCTTTCTACTTTGTACAAGAGATTGTTCTGGCGGATTACCGTGAACCAACTGGCTTGGAAGATCACCTCCGAACCCAAGCTGAAGAGTTTTTTGCTACCGGACGAGCGGCTTCCTCGTGGTTTCGCATAAACCCAGCATCGAATCTTTCCAATTTACAGGCTTTAACCTATGGTGTAAGTAAACCCAATGCAAAAGCCTTTTGAAAGACGCTAAGATCCTTTTCAGGTTAATCTCGCCCAAGAGGCTGGTGATTTTGTAGCAGCTTGGCTTCTCACGGAGGCGACCAGCAAAATGTGCATTGCCTTGAATTTACATAAGAAAAAGCACGAATTCACTGATGGTTCGCCAGAGATAGCCTATGAGGCATATTATTGTTTTTCAATTAATTACAAAAACGACAAAGGTTTGGCAATGAACCTCGGACGACCGGCTTTTCTGGACGACTCAACGATAGAGATTGATTTGCTACAACCACCAAATTCCACGACTGAAGTTTTAGATAATTTTCGAGTATATCTTGAGCGTAGGAAATATTCCATCCTTTTGTCTTTGCATAACTGCTAATTATCAAATTGAATAGTCGCAAAAGTTCAAAGTCGCATCATTACCGAGTTGAGGCCGGCGAAAAGGAAAAAGCAACGGGCAAATATTATGACCAGCATTCTCGGAAAAATGGATGATATATGGGAGCTTATCAAGAGGGTGTGTTGTTCCATGGTTAAGCTTTTTTTCTGGCATTGGCTGAATCCTTAGACACGACAAAAAGATGGCAATGATGTGGATCGCAGGCACAACTCGGACATGGACTCTATACTGGTCGATTTCGCATTCTATTCCGTTCAGACCGTGATTTATCATAGTGGAAATGATAGGCAACCAGCCTCTTTGAATGCAGCTCGTGCGGCCCTGAACGCTGTGCAAGAAGCGAGGGAGATGTCGAGATTACCTCAATATAACAGCACTTACATGCAATGTAGCTTTGCGCACTGGTAAGCCTCAACAATATCTTTCATACATCCGTCAATCTATTTATGATACTAATTTCCACAGGACTATACTGCACTATCCGTTCACCCCATTTTTTGTGCTTCTTTGCAACGTGATATCCACACAGCACTTGCCGGATTTCCACATTATACAGCAGTTTGTCGATTACCTTGCTGAGACCCAAGAACTCGTAAGACCAAAACACCTTCTGACTGCCAGAATCAAACAGCTAACAATTTTCATAGAGCTTATCGATCGCCAAACTTTACAAACTGTGTATTCCATTTTGCTCTCTCGCTACCGGTGTTCTTACCGCCGACGAGAATGGACCAACCATCGAGCAACAACAACAACCTGCTATCTGTGATGACCAACAGCCTCAACCGTTACCTTCAAATCAACTGGATGTTTGGCAACAAGATGCTGTGAACTTCTCAACAGGGGAAGGTCACCAAATGATGCAGTGCTCAATGGGGAACTTTGTACCTTACGATGGAGATATGAATACCTCCGTACCTCAAGAGTTCATACAGGACCCAAACACAAATTTTCTCTATGAATTCGCGGGGGAATTTATGCGCGATTTTACTGGAACTCAGCCCGTACTACAGTGGCTGGACTCAAATTTTACGGGTTTGGATGATGTGTGGTTTGGTAATGGGAACAGCTTTTCCTTTAGCTGAGTGATGTATTTGTACGAGTACGATATGAACGAATGAGGAATTTCATTTGATGTTAACTGTGTTGTAATAAGTAGAGAAGGACTTATCGTTTTGCGCATTGGGTTAGTAAAAGAAAGAAACAGGTCACCGTCTTCTACTGCATTAGCTTAAATTGACCGAAAGATTCGAGAATCAATGAGAGTTTACAACCTACCTAACTCGTATGGTGCACTGCAACTTTGTCTTTCAGCCCGGACTAGAGTTGCAAATCAGATTTAGTCTCGCAATGTGAGGCTCAGCTCAAGGCAGAGTTCCTCCGCGTGGGGTTCAGCCTATGTTTGCTAAAAGACGACATGATCCCATTACCAACTCAGAAAGCGCCGGGAGGAGGAGGACGGGCTATTACTGGCTATTTTTCCGGCGAAAAAAACATGGCTGAATCGAATACTCAACAACTCACAGAGGACAAGGTACATTGGTTCGGTACTCAGAGGGCTTCTTTTCATGCGCGGTTTGGAGCTCAAGCTGATGCGGCGACGGTTATACATGTTATTCTTCTTCTTCATCAACTCAACACTGTTAATTTAGAAGACTACTGGGGTTGCCTATTCCTTGCTTATCCCCAGATATACCCATCTGCTAAACGCTTCAACGAAAGCATGCATCAATTCGACGGAATATGCAACGACGACAACTCCAATTTTGATATCCTTATTATATAATTCTACCCGAGATCGTGGCACTGGTATTTTTCCGCTTCACTCGTGGGTCGAGCGGTGATACGCTGACAAAATGGGAGTGGAGAAAGACATAATGAGGAAGACCATGGTTGCAATTGATGACAATTGGGTTCAACTGGAACACCAACTCCAGGAACCCCCGGAAAGTATCGGTGGGTAGTTTCAAGGCAACCTTGTATCTAGATTTCAAGAAACGGTCGGCCATTTCCGCGAAAAACTATTTTCTACAGAACAGGAATTAGAGAAAGAACGTGGTAATTGTGTTTCCAAATTATCAGTCATACAGGTTTGTAAATTCCAAAAAAAAATGGAAAAATGTCGGAAGTTTGAAACCAAACGGTGAACTAGAGCCACAAATGAATAAAACGAATTCATGGTCTTCTGCGAGGGGAAATCGCGGCCAAAGCACAAAGCCAAGAAATCGGAAGTTCGGTGACGCCTTGAGGCGCAGAATTTGAAGTCGCCTCTTCTCAAACGGTGGAGAGAAAGAGAAAGTTTTGCTACACTACAGACCTAAGGTATCAATAGAGTCATACCCTATGGGTGGCCGAAAAACCGTACGTCTCACGGTGGCGTTGTGTGAAATAATCGGGCTCATTACAACTGCACTGGCAACCTGGAAATGCTCTTCCCCAGACGAGATTCCGACCATTGATAGGAATTTCTGGTCGACGATCTAAGCTAATCTATACTGCAACAACATTCCACTTCTCCGAAAACAAGAAATCAACGTTGACAACAAGCCCTCTTCAACAGCCTCTTCGGCGGTAGCGCCCTGTCGGCGATTGCAGGTGCAATATGTTATCCATACCAAACGCGAGCTAGCTTGGTACTGTTGTGTTTTTCGGGGTGTGCTGCAATCACCGCGACCTGGCAACTTATCGAAGGTGCTGTTCAGAATACTTCTCAGAGTTTAGAGATAGAAACTCTCAACCAGATATTGGGTGGAGTGAATGACATAGGTAATGGTAGAAAAGACAAGATCTCGGTGACTCATTGAGGGGAGATAAACTTTAACCGTGAGCCCTTTGCCTTCTCAGAGAGTGAAATGACAGCCACGCGTGTCACCATATATTTCTCAAATCCTGAAAATCAGCGTGTATTGAAATATGCCAAATAGAGGAGTATCGGTGGAAGAAGAGAACAATGCAGCCCCGGCCTCTGGCAGATATCAATGGCAGTAGCCTTTATAAAAAAAAAATTACTCGTTTGCAGGACAACCTAAGAAACACGAGGGCTCCTCTATCCTTGGCAAATGATAGCTCGTCTACTTTGTAGAACAGGCGATTCGGTACCTTGCTTCGGGAATTATAGCTCTGCCAGTGTAAGCCCCGCCCAAGATGTAAAAAGCTTCTTTTTCACAGACTCTCTCGCCGCAGAGAACATCCACCAGCAGAAGTATATCCGAAGGTGTCCTTCGGTTTGGCGATGCGCCAATGCCGAAGGCTATTACTGTATGCTCAATTTGTTACTCGCGTGGTTCTTAGCAGATGCTGTGTAGAATTCAAGAATTGGGGGAGAGGATGAGGGGAGGAATAGATTGGTTTTCGATATCTGCCGAGGAAGTTCGCGCAATGAGGAGGGAGGAGGTATTATCGCGAAGCCATCCTTCGAAGTCACCTCTCCATTCTCATTTTGTTGCGCCCTACACACGACAGCGAAATTTTTCGTTCAAGACGCGTAGTTCAGAGAGGTTTATGAGACCTACCACTTGGAATGGCTAGCAAAATTTCTTTGTCGAGTAATTGGTGTTGTGATCGTTGGACCTCAATTCAAGGCCTTGCGAGCGGGGTTCTCACAACTAAGAAACGCGGCCCAGTGTGTTTCATAGAAACGAGTAAAATGACCGCTGAAATACAGATTATTACAGAGAAAATATGTGAGATCGTTTCCTTTTTTTGCAAGATGATGCGACAGGAGATGGCAAAAAGGATGCAGATCACGTGGTAGATCACATGCATAGCTACAGTTGCACAGCCACCTCTAAAGATCTCAATAATTGGAACTAGTAAAGTCCCTACTCGTTACCCCTCTTTCATTTCAACAAAATATCTTTTCTAGATACAACAGAATCATGAATATCCAACATCAATCCTATCGACATTCTTTTCTTTTCGTTCACGATCCCAGGGGAATGAGCTGATGCAACTCAAGTTTCGATTCTAGAATCAGAAAAATGTGGCGGAAGAGCGACATTCCGAGTATATGGAAATATATCAGCCTAACATATCACTTGGCGATACCAATAATGAAAAAGATATATAGATGAGGCTGGCCAGTACTATTGTCAACAGAGCTCTCCCCATTCTCTGGGTTGTGGTGGGTTTCATCCGTCATTTAAGGTTGCATGAAACCCTCGTATTGTCGTCTCATGGACAGGAAAGGAGCTGGCTTCTTCCCACTTCTGTACCTGCACGAAACCCTTGGACGGATTTCAAACGTTTCCCCAGAACCTTCGTCTTAGCTATTCCATGGGGAATCCCTTGGCTTCTTGGGATATTGTAACGTGGGGGTTTTAAGGTATGTGTCTGATGATTTAACCTAAATTCTAGCATGACTAGTGCCATGCACGCAATATGGGGAAGATATTTTGAAAATCTTGAATGGGATGGTCTTGACTTTCGCATACCAGTTCTTGTAGACGCTAAGCCTTACATCTGCCTCAATTCTCCAGGATATCGACTATTCATCGTGCAAATGTTGAAGTGCCCAACAGACTGTTTGAGAAGGTTATTCAGAAGTTGCTCAAAATAGAATGCTCAATTTGTATTTCCTACGAATTCCACGTGGTACTCAGATACTTGCTGAAGATACCTGGTTGGGGTTAGATGCCAGTGGCCGGAGTCCTGGATCTTGGGTCTTGGAACATCTACAATTCATTCGGACCGCTAGCTTGACAGTCAGTACCTTGGGTTGAG
Source organism: Hymenoscyphus scutula (assembly GCA_001399465.1). NCBI lineage: Eukaryota > Fungi > Ascomycota > Leotiomycetes > Helotiales > Helotiaceae > Hymenoscyphus > Hymenoscyphus scutula. The sequence goes on along the minus strand of LKTO01000035.1, from coordinate 8,237 downwards.
ACAGCGCTTCCTCCAAAAGCTTAAAGTTCTCGGTTACTGGCCAAGTGACTGTATTTTGAGAGCCAAGAGTCTAGGTCATCATTTACTGGATATGTTGCTTGCAAATGTACCTCTCCTTTTTACTTGTCACATCTAGAGAGTCTTGATATCGTGCTCGGAGGCTTGCCTCTAACTGTCTGTTCTTTTTTTATATTGAGAGAACTACCGAGCCAGTGAGTATAAGATCTCTCGGCATCAGGTCTTTTTGATAATCATTCCTCAGCATTCCAATTTCACTTCTTACTCATTCATTAGTTTCTCAGGCCGGTCCAGATCTCTCTACATCTTCTGTTCATTTAGAAACATTTTTACTTCCGAACTTTTTCATACCTTTTTTTTATATCCAGCCGGTCCAAAATTCATTCATATCTATTTTTATCACAATCCTTCTCGACCATCTACAATCATGTGTCTTCTCCAAGCCCTCCTCGTTAGCACCCAGCTCACTGCTGTCCTGGCCTTGCCGGCACCACAAACGATCGACGACCGAGATGTTCCTCGTGTCCAAATTGGAAGTCGAACTCCATTGATAGCCGGTAGAAGTATAGTTGTCTTGCAATCAGGCGTTGAGACTGCACCAAAGGCGGAAGGTGCAAAGGTAGAAGGAGCCAAGGCCAGCGTTGTCAGTAGTGTGCACGCACTAATGGTATGGCAATACAGTAGGGTAATGATAATTTAAATACGTAAATCTCATATTAGTCGTATTGCCGTATACTGTCAGTGTCGCCAGTGTGACCATGCGGCTCAAAATTTACCCCGGATTTTCACTCCGCTGTTTGGGCGCAACGATACTACACAACAATTAGGGCTAGGGCACTGTCCCTAATTCTTATGATTATAGCCCTAGCCTACTAGAGTATTTTAAAAAAGGAATTAACTAAATAGCTCTTAAACTGAGCTATTCCGGCAAGGGGAGAGAAAATGGGTCAATAATGAATAGGGGATTCTTTGGAATTCAACAACACCACGACTAAATACATTAATTACTCACTCACTTTAATAGCTACAATAGTCTAAGCTAGTGCATTTTAATCCTCTAATTATAGGCTTTTAATACATCTATTGATATTAATCTATCTGTTTTTAAAAATATGTTTAGCTGATTACTCTGGAAAAAAATCCTAAAAAAATATAGTCATTAACTAATGAAATGCTCATCAACTCACTACATTATGAGTTTCTATCCAATATATATATATATGTACAGGCTTAAAAAGAAGCCCTAAGCGAGGGCTTTTTAGGACTATAAACATTATTAAATTCTGATAAGAACTCATCATTTCATCCCGGTGTGAATTAAAGTCCCCTATTTTGATTTATTTTGCCTCAAATCGCGGATCTCACACGTTCCACCACGTAGGGTAAAACAAGCCTCAAACATAACGTAGTGATTGCATTACTTTAAAAGTCTTTAAAAGGATCACTTTTTCTCTCTCTCGTTAAATAAATGTAAACTGGGAATAGCTTCATTTTGTTTCTTGGCATACTATTAGTGTACTGCAGTGCATATTACGTAGTGACAATACGATTTTTAAAAATATCACGTACTACCTAAAATCATACAGTGATAAAAATCCGGAAAATACTGCAGTATTTTACTGCCAGTACACTACTGACATCACTGGCCAAGGCAGAGACACCTGTTGCTGAAGGTGGTGAAAAGAAAGAGGCACCAGCTGCAGAGGGAGCCGTGAGTCAGACCATGCTTGTGACTATCCACGGCTGTCGGTGAGAACAATATACCAAATTTATTAATTACTCTGTACCGAGTCGCACAATATAAGATATTGTGCGAGTTGGTCTGGAATAATCTGTATTTAGGCATTCTGAATTAGTTTTCACAACCGGATAGCGAATTCTCATTACGAACACTTGACCATGATTATAAGCTAACAGTTCTAAAGCCTGGTGAAGCGAAAAAGGAAGCTCCAGTTGCTGAAGGGGCGGCTGTTGAGGGAAAGAAAGCTAAGAAAGCTGCGGAATCCAAGGCCCCCGGATGTGCAGCTCCAGGTAAGCGACCCAGAACAAGTCCTCAGAAAGGACAACAGCTAATCAATCAATCAAAAGCTGCCGAAGGAGCCAAAAAAGAGGTACCAGCCATAGGGGCAGTAAGTCACTTCGACATAGCAAATAATCGGCTGATCTAACGTAGTACAGAGACAGGTGAAGCTAAAATTGGTGAGGCCGCGAAGACTGGTGAGGCTGCTGGTATGTACTCTCAACATACGACTAGGATAAATCGTTAATTAGCATTTCAAAGCTGGCGAAGCAAATAAGGAAGCACCAGCTGCGGTAGAAGGAGGAGCGAAAAACGAGACCGCGAAGGCCGAGCCGGCTAAATCAGCCGAAGGTGGAGCTGTGAGTCTTTTCAACAAGTTTCTTCCCGGATTTGGTGCGTTTCTAACACGTTTCTAGGCAAAACCCGAACCAGCCGCTGGAGCTAAGGAAGGAGGTGCTGTACGTATTCCACGATGACTTGAACACGATTTCGAGTTGGAAAAGCTCTAACAATCCTTCAGGTAGCTGACGGAGGAGCAAAGAAAGAAGGTGCAGTAAGTTTACTCATTCATTCAATAATGACTTCGAAATGGAAATGATTTTAACCTGGATTTAGGCCGGCGAAACAGGAAAGGCTGTTGATTGCGTAGCTGCTGCACCAAAGGCTGCGGAACCATAGGCAGAGGGTGCCGCCAAAGAGGGTGGTGCTGTAAGAATATACAAGATCCATGGCAAATCAAATATCAACTGACACGTTCTCAGGTCGCCGAAGGGACTGCAAAGAATGGAATGGCCGAGGCCAAGGCACCCGCTGAAGGAGTAGGTATTAGTCGAAACAAATGATAGGGTTCCAAGAAATCATCTCTGATATAGCTTTTTAGGCAGCGAAGACAGGCGAAGCTGGTATGGCAAAGGCGGGAGAAGCAGGTAAATTATTTGACTGATTACGAAGGGGACCATATCTAACTGTTTCAACTAGCTAAAGCAGGAGAGGCAAAGACTGGGGAAGCCGCGAAGGTTGGGGAAGCTGCTGGTAAGTGAGAGCTTGGGTCTTATCCCAGCAACTACCCCTCACCCAATGCCCCAGATATTATCGGACCATCGAGTATATTGTTCTAGATCGTCTAAGAGAATCAAGAATCGAGTTTCTGATTCTTTTAAACGTTTTAGAGTAATGTGTATGATTGTCCTAGACGTTTGTTCCAATTTTGATTGTATCCGGGTCGCTAACGAAAATGTCCTTAGCCGGTGAAGCCAAAACAGGCGAGGCTAAGACTGGCGGGGCCACTAAGACAGGCGAAGCTGCTGGTATGTAAAAAATCAAGCATTAAGACAGTGAAGCCAATAAGCTAACATTGAGGTCCACAGCCAAAACTGGAGAGGCTGCTGGTATGTAAACGAGTTAATTTCTGGTCACTTGCTTCCATGAAATTGTGCGAGATGATTTTGTAAAACCAAAGGTACTATGCTAGTAGGTTTACAAGAATTAGACACTCGATTTCTTGATTCTCCTAGAATAATGGCTATGGTTTTACAAAACACTCTCGCACAATAGTACAAGGTTCCCGGGAGAGTAACGACAAGAGTTCATACCCATTAACCATTCTATCTCGCCCCAAGAAGACAAGAAAATGCTAACCGGAATTTCTATAGCTGCTCCACAGTGTGTAGCCCCACCCGTAGCTGGAGAAGCAGCCAAAACCGGCGAGGCAAAGACAGGAGAGGCCGCAAAGACTGGTGAAGCCAAAACTGGAGAGACACCTAAAATTGGAGAGGCCGCTGGTACGTACAGATCTGATATTGATCAAAATAACATGAATAAGCTAACAGCACTGTGTAAAGCCAAAACAGGAGAGGCAGCTACCACGAAAGCCCCAGCTGAGGGAGAGGCAAAGAAATCCGGGGAAACAGCAGTAGTAGCTGGTGAATCAAAAGGTGAGGCAAAACCAGTCGAGGGAGCAACTAAGGAAACCACCAAACCAGCAGGCGAAAACACCGCTGGTGGCGAAGGAGTCTCTCTCCAAGAAGGGGCAGATGCACTCGCAGAGGCCGCGGCAAAGTTGGCTGTTCGTAGTGAGGCAACCGGGGTTCGTGGCGTTGCCACGAGAGTAAATCTTGTGGTTGAGAATCGTCTTCGATCTAACTATCAGAAACGACAATTTTAGGTAATTGGGTTTCTTGAGTAAAGGTCGAGCGAATATTATATTGTGGAGTTCGGAAGAATGATTTTTAAACTATATTTATTGTTGAATTATTAGTAAATTAAAGTTCGATATCGCATGCCACCCGGAAGTTTAGTTTCAATTGGAATTGAAGGTCAAAGACATACTTCCTTGTTTTCGGGTTCACCAGGAGATCAGCACAATGCTCATACTTCACATAATCAAAAGACTTATATCAGAGCCAGAGCAGCGATCAATTCCCTCAAAGTCTAGTAAAGACTAGCGATGGGCCAAAGAGCGACGAGCAATAGCATTTAAACAGCCGCAAAGCACTCGACGAGCTACAACACTGCGCTTCCCCAACAACTCTGCATCACACATACAATCCATCTCCTCCATTTCCTTGGTAGCGAGAACACTGATTAGTCAAGTGACATGAAAGGAGAGGAGCAAACAACTCAGAATTTAGATGATCCTCCTTTTCTGCAACATATCCCTCCCCATCACGCTTTCCCTTGAGCTGCTGGCGGCTTCCACTGGCTTTGACCTCGTTATCCGTGGGTGAGTGCTATGAAAAACAAACCCGAAAGGTCAACCTTCCATTGTTCCTCCTCAATGGGTGACTCCCAGTGGTTTTTAGATGCAGGTTAGAAATGGCTTGCATAGGAGCTTCGTCTTGATCGTGTTTCTTTGGAGCAGGTTTCTTCTTCTCTTGGATGCCGGAGGTTTTGTTGTCAATGGTGTCTATTGAGTCCGTTAGCCACAAGGCAAAGCCCCCTTGGAGGGAGAGCAGAACCTTCCGCCCGGCGTCTGTTTCTAGAAGACGACGTGGTAGGCACAGACGATGCAAGGAATGGTCCTAAGGGATGGAGAGGAGATGAATTTTTACAGTAGGCTGGCACGATGAGTTTGACACTTGGATGTGGAACTGTTCGACGTTGATTGAGGAATGAAATGTCCAGGTGGTAATTCCCCCCCTGACTGCTCCTTCTTGGTTTACACTCTATTACGGCTGTTGAACCTTTGCTCGGGTTCTTGTCGTTTGCTTCTTCCTCTAGAAATGGCGTGACGTGATTGGCCGAGATTGTCAAAGTCAACAAATGATCCTTGGCGGTACGGTTACACTTGGGGTGTGACTGTTAATGATCTACACAACCTAGGGTTCATGGGAAAAGGAAATTTTCGAAGTCATGGCTTCCGAAGACTGTTTTTGGTTCTCCTTCGCTAGGGACCCATGCGTGTAAGTTTGAAGAATGCGCTAATGATGGGTATCGAAATTTACCAGGGGAATTCTAAGCGGGTTATGCGTCTGCTCACTGCACGCACGTGGACCAGAACCTTCAATGCCTCCGCTATTCCACAGAATAACGCATCTCATCTTCGCTAGTTTGCGGAGATTACTGTCCACCTCAGCTAGAGACGATTTCACCATAAATCCCCCTTGCAATGCTACAAAGTCGCTGTGTTTTAATCATACTAGGAAAGTGCCATTTCTCTTTCCTACCACCATATTAACCAAGGTAGTTCTCACTTATGACTTTGTTCCACTGCGGTCTCAACTAAATGATGACACCATTGTCGTCGAGATCTTTGATACTGTCGAATTTTCTCCACTTATTCACAAGCATCTTATTAAATTGCAATGGCAATGATAGAAGACGGAAAACAATCCTTGTCTTTCCAGCAGTATGGACTTAATACCTTCTCGAGTACATAGCATGAGGTGAGAGTTCCCAGACATCATGGCGGGCTTTCCATTGCTGTAATGTGAAGTGGAGATTGAGTAATATTCACCTGAGGCTTTATACTTAACTTTGAGAAATTAGGCCGTGGTACTTAAAGAGCTCTATTTATAATTGTCAAACTTTGAGGTTTCACAGTTCATCTTTTGGAAGCCAAGTATTGCGGAAATACAAGACTTCAGAGCCTCAACTTCGTCAAGTGAATAACTTTGTAGGATGTCTCTCGATAATTCCACAGCTAACATAGCAAAGTTCATTATTATACCAGAAGAAGAAATGGATGGACGAACGAACATCATAGTTGACGAACATGCTCTGGGACGAATTCAAGTGTATGTGCTCTTCCGCAAGAAAGAACTCTAGTGAGAATAGGGAAGTACTGACGTCTAGATACTTAGGTGATTTCTCAAGACCCCGTTCTTGACGACTGAGTTTCTGAACGATGACAATTTATCGTGGAGCTGTCGGAACAAAATAATTCGGTTAGGCGAACAAGATCCAAGACAGAAGGAAGGTTTGAAATGCCAGGGGCTTGTCAGTGGGGTTTTCTAGATATGGCATAAATTATAGTGAGTTTCCTCGTATTCAATAGACAAATGCAACCAGTTGTTGTATAAGCTATCTTTAATATCTAAGAAGTATATTTAAAGAATTATTTATTTATTTAATTTATAGTAGCTTAATATAATTTTATAGATATTAATTTCTATTACTATTATATAGATTTTATAATCTAGTAATATATAAGCTAGCTAGTCTTATTCTATTAGTATTAAGTTATAGTCTATATCTAGATATACTCTACTTATCTCTCTAGTTAATAAAAGTCTTATATCTATACTTATATATTACTATTCTTAAAAGCTATATCTAGTCTTAATATTTATAGTAGAATTAACTTTACTTTTAATTATAGTTTTATATTCTTTAGTAGTCTTTATAAGTTTAGACTTCTTATATTTATACTTCTTTAGATACTTATATAACTTATTATTAGATAGAAACTTAGATTTATAATACTTATAAGTCTTTTATTAAGTTATGTTATTAAATTATTTATATATTTTAAATATCTTCTAGATCTTTCTCTAAGTCTATTAGCTATAGATCTTATCTATATTATTCTAATTCTTATATCTAAAGTTCTCTAGAGGTTCTTAGCCTTCTCTATAGTATATATTATAGTATTATTAATTATTTCTATAGCTAGGTTTATCTTAGTTCTAGTTCTAGTATACTTCTTATAAAGCTTTACTTCTACTATTCTTAGCTATAAAAGTATATCTCTTCTATTCTTAGAGATAGAAAGGTTATCTATTACTAGTTAGTTATTAGCTTACTATATTCCTTACTAAGAGATTCTATATATATCTAGTAAAGCCTTTAACTTATTTTTAGTTTTAGAAAGAATTACTTTATAACTATATATTATTAGCTTATCTAAAGATATTATTTTAGTCTTTATTACTATTACTACTATATCTATCTCTACTATCTTAATTCTAATACTAGCTCTAGAGTAGTTACTATATCTATAGTTTTAGCTATTATCTCTTAAATTATTCTAATCTCTATATATACTCTATTTATATATCTATAGACTAAAGGTTAATATTAATCTCTTTTCTTTAGCTAATTTAATAGCTATATTCTAGAGTATAGAGCCTTACTATTTAATATTTCTAAAAAGTTTTTTATCTTTATTATATTTCTTAGTATATCTATAGCTAACTTAATTTTTAGATTAAAGCTATTCTATAATATAGTAAGTTTATTAAACTCTAAAGTTATTTCTAGTACTCTTATAAACTTAAAAATATCTTATATATATATATATAAAGATTCTTCTCTACTCTTATATTCTCTATTATAAATTTTTATAATAATAATTCTATAAGAGTATCTAATACTATAAGCTTAAATCTCTTAATTAAAGTGTTATAGATTATAGATATCTTTATAATAGTAAGAAGTTCTTATATAAGGTTATTTAATTTCTTAATATACTATCTAGCTATAGTTATTTTAAGATATTTAGAAAATACTATAATTACTACTATCTCTTTATCTATCTTTACTATATATATTAGTATATACTATATACTTCTCTTTATCTACTTTATTCTTTATATATTCTAGATTAAAGTACTTAATATCTTTAGAGTAGAGAGACTTATATCTATTCTTATTCTTATTATTATATACTACTATACTATTATTTTCTTTAGCTACTCTAATAGCTTATATAATAATCTCTAAGATTAGTATCTACTATTATAATATAAAGTTCTCTTCT